>UZAN01054851.1:0-15076 GCA_900618425.1 Echinostoma caproni | reverse complement strand
TAGTCTCTCCCTACCCTGGTGATATGGTCCTTTTACCCCTCCCTCTTTTATGTTTTGTCTATTTCATTGTTATCAAGAACGTTTAGAGACGATGGATACTCGGAATTGATGAGACCTCAAAAATACGCGCTATTCAAATGAAATGATGTTTTCAACAGGCTTTGAGAACAACAGTTATTCTACCGTGGTAGCCGTGATGGCACTTCTAACTACCTTGAAACCAGTGGGCTTATGAACCCTCTAGTTCACCTTCAATCTATATTGGTTTCAATGTAGGTGCCGAATTTCTTTCTTTCATACACTTATGATAATTGCCCAAACAGTTCCCTTGTTTTTTCCAATGCACTATTTTGAACAATCTAAATGATTAAAACGTTTTTGCTGTCCATTTCTTCAATTACTTTCTCTGAGTGCTTTTTGAGGGTGTTGTCCCCTACTCAAACGAACATCATCCGACTACAGACCCTTATCCGCTGTTATGTGTTCTTACAGAAGCTTGTGTACCACCCAAAGAGAACATCCGAAATGGATGGATCGAAAGGAATTTCCATTTTTGTACACGTTATGTTTTAACTGATACAGGTTAAGAAATTGAGTTGTGATCAATGTGGACCGCTTTGACGCCAACAGTCCGCGATTTGCCTTGTTAGAACGGAATCCAGTATTTCTTCCTGAACAGCAACAGTGTTTTTCGGTTCAAACCTCGCATATGTGATCCAAGACGTAGTTAGCCGGTTACTCCTTGTCATTTCATTTGGATTACTAACTAATTGAAGCAACGAGGATGAGTTGATGGTTTTATAACAAGTGCCGTGAGTAACTACTCACATTTGAGTAGTATATTTGGGTGCTAAAAAGGGGACATGACTGTCGGTTTCTCACAGTAGTCAAAAATCAACAAGACCTATGAATCATTCTGTTCAAAATGGTAACCACAGAAATTTGCACGTCTACCGTTGAACTGTTTCCCTGTACGACTGTCAGAATCGGTCTGCTGAAGACGAAAAGCTTCGGCCTATGCAATGCAGTTCACCCGCACTCATATCTTGGTTCCAAATTATCCTCGACCCGGCGCTGTTTTCTGAAGTTATAACAAAGGCAGTATCTGAATGACCAAATGGAATTTCCCCAGGCGGAAATGCTTGACCACGTGCTTCTCACAGTTCAGCAAATCTCGCTGATGAGACAATCGAGTGATGTGAAGGAATAAATTTTGCTTGGATCGCTTACATGGTTGAGGTGGATCGAAAAATTGAAAGAATGAGTCCGTATTGGTCGATCTGGTCACAGTTTGACGTTCGCCACTCAAACGATTACGATGCACTTTGGACGAGGTGATTGTTGTCAGATCTCGGTCAGGTTTCCAGTTGATTGTACACCTTTGGGATCAAAATATTATGGAAAGAAACAGCAGAATATATCACATTTGTCAAACTATCTCCCTCGATTTTATCATACTTTGAGCTGCGCACATCACAATACACACAAACTGCAATACACAGTACATGATTTGGGAGATGCAATCGCATAAAAATACCCACGAAACAATCGGTATTCTTTGTGCGTAGTAACTTAAATGGATCCGCGTTTTTCACACTTATTCGTGCATTCAGTTTGAAAGTCAACCGAATGACAGTATAGGGAACCATATGTTACCATACCGTCAAATCACTCAAAAGGGAGACTTTTCTTACTCAATTACGATCGGAGAATTTGGGTAAGGAATCGGTAACACTTGTATTTCTATCCCCTATCTGTTTTATGAAGGATTGCGCGCTACCTAATGTTGTCTGGAAGCCTGTGCGTTAAATGTCCCAGCCATCAGAATCCACCTTGTTCAACCATATACTTTAGTACAAGATGATTGCTGCTGTACACGATATATCAATGATCATAATGATTCTAATCAAATTCCTAACACTGCAAAGAGAATGTGATGCTTGAACACCCCTAACCATTTTGTTTTGGATCAGTTATGCAGACAATTAGAGGATGGAATCTACTGGAGAGATTGCGAATGCAAATTGTTCATTGTACATCTCATTATGTAACTTCATGTTCCGATATTCATAGTTTATCTATACGTTGAAAATAAAACGCATCCGGCTACCAATTTGCGTGCTATGTGCAACAATCAAAGCTCCGGACAAACCATGAGGATAAGCTGTCTACCTTGATATCTATGGTTATATATTGCTTCCCTTGCTTGCGTTGGGCAAGTTATGCAGGACAAACAATGGGATACTTTTCACGAAGGATCAAAAAACATAAATCACCCTACCAAGGATGGGGTGAAAGAGAACAATAACCAGTGGGCTTGTGGATTCAGACAGACAAAGATGCATTTAAAGTTACATGCAGTGTCCCGCAACCGGTCCAAGTACGTTCGGCAGCGCCAAATGACAACAGCCGAAGTAACCGTAATAAAAATTGTAAACCCACTATTATATGGACAAAAGAAAATGGTTGTCACACGCAAGTTACCATGACCCCATCCCACCGTACGTGACGAGCCGGGACATGTCTTCGCTCAACGCTACAATGACGTAACATGGCCTGACACGTCGCGTGTGCAAAAGCGTCATCGGAAATGTAGAAAAGTGACCTCACTTCTCAATGTGCTCTTCTTAGACCTTGACGAATAATATTGTTCTTTCTCATTCTGCCAATAAACCAATCACGCTCCTTGCTAACTCCCATATCAACACAACTGTGAATACCTAAGTAAGACGTTAAAAAAACCAGCTTGTTCGCTGTATTGCTTGTCTTTGGATAGCATTATGGGACTTTTCCACTAATCTCGATTTGTTATCTTTCTACACACTTTCTCGGGCTCTTTGTATTACATATTGTATATCTGATGTGAATTTCACTTTCCTAAAGTTCACTGATTCCCAAATCATTCGTGTTTCCGGTCCCAGTATGAGTTCAGTTCAGTTTGTACAATCATTAACAATGCACTTTTGTACGCCGGTTTCGGTTGCCGTCTTTTGAATACCTATTTGGCTGAAACAGTAGAAGAAAGTCAGACCGTGAAAATCCAGGCAAGTTGCCAGTTTCCGGATAGTTTGAGCGCTAAGAAGAGCGCATTGAGAAGAGAGGTTACTTCTGGAGATTTCCGATGATCATTTGGCACTCGTGATGTGTCAGGCCGTGTTGCATTATCACAACGTTGAGCAAAGACATATTCCGGTTTGTCACGTACAGTAAGGCGGGGTCAGGGAAACTGGAGTGCGACAACTGTTTTCTTCTGTCCGTATAGCAGTGTGTTCATGCTTTTGATTACGAGTACTCTACAGTCGTCTCAAGTTCTTGAATGCCAATCGAGCCTTCTGTGTGCGATCTGACGCTTCATGCGTGAAGCGTCCATCGGGTGAGATATAACTGCCCAAATAGCAACACTTGCTGTATTACTTCCCCAGTTAGAGTGAGGCTGGGTGCTAGACCAACTCAGTCTTGTAGTAACAATTAACACTTCGAAGGTATAAAACGCATACCGAACATGGCTACGCTAGCACTTAAACTGTTCAGAAAAGCTTGCAGTTTACCTGGACCCTCACTCAGTAGTACAATGTCCTCCACCATTTGGGAGTAAACCGATGCCACTATCCTCGCACGAAGATAGGACTGTTTCAAGAATCAAATCTATAACAGAGTTAAATGGAAACGGAGTGGGAGAGCAACCGGCTTTCTGTGGTGAACTTGGGTAAAAAAGTCCCCGCATGAACACAATGTTCATACAATTATGACTATTCTTAAGAAGCATGAAAAAGCTATATGGTACCATTTGTCGACCATTATTCGCAAAACATTTCTGTCGCGAGCAGCGAGCAGTTCACATTGGTTCACTAGAAAACTCACCCTTCTGAAGCGATCACTTCGGGACCATCATAAGATAAAGGGTTATCCTCACGCAATTCGTAGCCCAAATAGTAACGTTTTGTCAGTACCTTGTTTGTAAAATATTCATTGGGTTCAAACTCGAATTCCAGTTGAAACCCCTATGCAAAATGATCAATAAAATTATGAATTGACACAGTAGTTACAAATTTTAATTGTTGCTCAATTTCCTCAACTATTCAAGTACGAAAGCAGTGTATGCATAAAACGAAAAAGTGTTCCCCTTTGCAAAACTATTCTGTCTTCCGTCTGTGCTATTTATTGCTTGGACACTTGGTTGCCATTTAAGGAAAACGGCATAAAACTGGTATTTCCAACTCACAGTATGTTACCTATGGTCGACTTCTATGGTTCGCTTCGTTATAACCGTTATGCGGTTGTATATAACATAATATGGATGTACTCCCCTGATGTGAAGGTTTACACGTCAACCATAAATTTTCACAAATGGAGTTTTTGGACGGGCATGTCTGTAACTGCCTCTACGATACTCATTTAAGTATATTTTATTGATTTTATTAAACTGTATGCGGGAGGGTAAAGTAAAATTCAAGCTAAAACCAGTTTTTTCTGACTGAAAGTTGGAAATGCGATATTTGAGGATAATCACTTGCAATGGATGGCTAACCGCGTGCGCACGGGATCTACGAGGAAGAAAAAGTGGTAGAGGACAGAAGCGGCAAATTCAATTGGGCAAAATCCAAATTAGTATTGGTAGAATTAGAATAAGAAAGTGACTGCTCAACGGTAACCTAGTGGCTACAAGTTACATATGGGAGTCGGGTGGTAGATGAGACGAGTGATCTTACGCTGAACCCGATAAAGAAAAGTGAGAAGGGGACGCAGCTTCACACCACACAGGACTGTAATGTTCAAGTGTACAGTAATTATGAGCTTTGTAAAGGGAGAATAGGTGAATAGTGGCGAAGAAACGTGCAGCTCAGGAGGCAAGTAGATAAATTTATGGTGACCATAAAAAGGAAGAAAAATTCCAACGGGTTGCATAAATCTCTGAAACGTAGTGTTTGAGATAAAATTCAATGATGGAGAGAAACATTGTTGGTTAAGAGGAATAGGCATAAGGGACGCTGCAATGATATTAAACAGAACAGGGTTGCGACAGCTCCAATCAGCAATAAAGTCGAGATTAAAATTGAAAAACAAACTACGGAAGTAGCGCTAATACTGGAGTTAGCGACGTATGAATAGGATAAAGAAGAGCCTACCTTTGCGATATCGGCAAAGGAGTGAATAGGATTTTGAGTTGGAGAAAGGACATCAGTCAATATCAGAAAGATGGAAGGGAAAAGTACAGAGCCTTGAGGGATAACAGCATATATCGGGACATGGTCCATTTATTCGAGCAGACATGCTGCGGTCCTTGAGTTAGCTTGTTGTCTAGGATATAAGTTGCAAAGCGGAGATGAACTTGGGTAGTTCAGCCAGCCGACCTGCGTCACCCAGACGTGAACGGAAGCTTTCGATATATCCAATAACACCATATGAGTTTCTGCGTGGTTTTTGAGTGGGGCTGAACATGTATGTGAAACGAGCACAAATGATTGATGTGACCGGAAACCGCAATAAAGGTTGCTCAGCGTCTTCTTCAATTTCAGGTAGTGGCGGAGTTTATCATTATTCACTGATTACGAAACCTTAGAAATAGAGAAAGATGAGGCGGTAGCTATTTGGGTCTGAGTGGTCACCGCGTTTAGGGATGGGAAATACTTCTGATATTTTCCATGGGGTCTGGAATACCCCTGAAGTGCAGAAGTAGAGATTGGAAGAAGGGAACCGAATTTTCAGCTGCATATTCTATATCTTTGGCAAATCAAGTTGTCCCACTATCATATCAAGATGTCCTCGGATTATTTCAAGATGCCCGGGAATCATTTCAAGTTGTCTGACCATTATTTCAAGATTTCTGGTGATTATTTTAAGTTGTCCCCGTATCATTTCAAGATGTCCTCTGATTATTTCAAACTGTCGCGTTGACCTCACCGGTGCTGACAAACCTCCCAGCGATGTCTGAATGACTACCATGCAACACCGTTTTCTCTATCTCCCGTTGAAGTACAGGGGTTGATTGTGAGACGGGATTTGGACACGCCTCAATTCTCATGGCACACATCGGTTGTTTATCTAGTAGGCGTATGCCTCTGTGTGTCCCCTTCTGTTGATACCAGTGAATCATGCGCGATCATCGCTTGAGCCATTGCTTACCGCTATCGCACGATGCTGCAATGGAATTCATAAGCTACATCTCAAGCAGTTGAACTGAGACACCAATAGATCATGCTCGATCGATATCGGTGTTGCATGGAAGTCATTCAGACATTGCTGGGAGGCTTGTCAGCACCGGTGAGGTCAACGCGACAGTTTGAAATAATCAGAGGACATCTTGATATGATAGTGGGACAACTTGATTTGCGAAAGGTATGGAACTCGAGATGGGTGAGAGTGGGGTGAACGGGGTAGCAGTAATTGAATGATGGATAAACGCATAAGCAACAGGTATGGAGATGAAGTGTGAAGGGAAAATACTTGGGAAGGTGAAGATGGGTGGTGTCCATAGAAGAATAAATTTATTTTGGATAATTAGTGCAAGAAGGGAAGTGGACTGAAGATACTGATGTACAGAATCCATATCGTGTTTCAAGTTGAGCATGGTAGTGAGTGCGATTGTCGAATGAGAGTGCGCATGAATAGTGACCCTGATAGTCGATGTATACATAGTGAGATGTGAGGTGAGAGGCATCTTNGAATCCAGATGACTGGGTGGTAATAATGACCCGGAAGATAACGGAACAGTCTACCCAATCGCAAAGTGTAGATTCGTCCAACGGGCATAACCCTCTTTTAAATGAACTTTAGAGTAAAAAGGACAATTTTCAAATGTACTCGTGCAAAAAACACGGAAAGTACACTAGTCGTTAAAGTAATCCCAACAATAATTTATTACCCTCCGGCATTTTTTGCTTGCACCTTCACCAGATCACACCTCAAATATACAGCTTCTCGTTCAAGACTTTCAAGATGTTCCCGTTTTACTTTCGTTCCTGAGTTTCAGGACGTGAAAACATTCCATTCACTAAGTGCTAAATATACAAGCAAATTATATCAATTGAATATACCCACGCGTATGCTGCCTCATAACAAGTGATTATTATTTTGCCAAGTATTGTGCCCTTGATCAGCCATTGATTTAATACTTGTTCACGGTTCAGTTTTCTGCCATTGATCTTTGTTCGCATACTTAACGCTTATCTGTTTGCCAATCGCTGTCGAGCATGTGCAAGTAAATAACCACAAATCGAACGACAGATACTACTCGTATGGTCGCCCAACAATTCCAATTCGGCATCGATTGGCATTTGACTGACGATCATTTTGTGCAGTTGCAGTATCACGTCTGTTGTTCTTGTTTCTGACTGGTTCAGAATCGATTCGTTCGGAACTCGAATAGTTTTGGCACCTAACCAGTTCCATCGTTTTTCAATTTTTTTTTTCTTAGTACGACTAAAATCACTATTGTGTAACGATTTAGCATAGAGCACCGTTCGAACAGGTCTGGTTCAACCTGCTAAAAATAGTAAAACGTTTTGAAGTATAGCAGGATCTGTTCCTCGGATAAGACAACTATCTTGTCTGTACTTTAATTGAAATCAAACAAACTAGGGTAATCCATATCTCAATTTCACAATAGCTCACATTTATGTTATTTAAAGTACGATGGAAATAATAGAATCTAGTGAAAACCTTCATACTAAACACCTGTTCTTCATTGCTCGTTTTGGTTTGAAAAGATAATACTGATTTATCTACTTCCCACTGTTGCACTCATTTATCTACTTGATCTTCTTTAAACTCAAAGCAAATAATCTTCCATGGGTGTATTACGCAATAAAATTATTGATGCAACATTGTTTATATCATGGTTTCCGGAACCTCAATTTAAATGAACAATAAACCTGTGGAATAATTCTTGATTCCAATTATGTAAAACGGGGTATAAAAGATAAATAAAATAGGTTGATCGGTTAGATTTTTACTTCATATATTACTCACATGAAGATATTTTGGAGTTTTCCAGTCACTACTAGACTACTGTTCAAGGACCAAGCTAACGACATCGAAAATATTATCTAACTGTGTGACCGCTGGAGCTACCCGTAAAAATTTAAAATTATCAGGTTTTTTTCAAAACAGCAAGCATCAAATGCTTACCGGATTTATGGTTATTTAAATAAAACCCATTTAAAGATTTCTCTTTCCCATGCGTTGGTTGTTAGTTCTGGCCATCTATGTGATTGTACAACCATGGCGTAAACGGAGAAGAGGAAAGCTGGGAGATTTACAAAGTTAAAGAAAGGAAGTAGTCGAACTAGTATGCAAAAGATCGGGTTGATGCATGAACTCTACTATTTACGCCACTCAGGTATGTCAATCTGTCTCTAATCGGAAATTGAATTGACACTGAGGTCTCCAACCGCCGAAGCGTATTCATATAGTCAGTTCCCCTGATCAGGGGTTGTATTCCCCCTAACCAGGCTCGGTCCGACAATCGTTAACCCTCTACAACTTGTATAGTGCAGAAATTCAGTCACTAACCTTTTAGTTCCTCGCCCTGGCTAGAAAATCTACATCAGCCCAATGCTGAAGGGTTTCACATATCTGTGTTATCCACCAATTATGTTTTTGCGGATTGTACGGTTTTCGCGTAGCCTTTGGTAACTTATTATTATAATTTTTAACACCGGCTTGTAAACAAGCATAGCACTAGCGCCAGAACAATAATAACAATAACAATAATAGAGGATAGGTGGATTGGAATACAGAATAAAGTGGAAAGGGGGTGAAACAGTTAAGCAAGGGAAAATGATAGATGACTGGGATAACAAAATATTTTTTTGTTTCACCGTATATCTTTTGATATTTTTTGTGTGTGATTTGTTTGTTGTTCTTACTGGGCACGGGAGTTCGACAGGGAAACCGTACAGCATTCGCGCCACTGACTTCTATTCTAGGCTATATCTCTCAGCATCTCTAACCCAAAGACAATTCCCATCCTTCGAGCACCAACCTGGAAGGCGGGCTGCACCAACCAAAGCCAAAACTGAAGCTAACGTCTTCATACCTCTACGTCATGTCATGGTCTGAACGCCACAACATTTCTTCCAGCCTTGCCTAGCATGTGCAAGAGAGCGCAGAAGGGTAGACGATGGGCAGGCATACGGAAAATATAGCCAAGCCATCGGAGGCGGTGTAGAGTGATTATTTCTGTCAGGGAATGACTATCCACACCCAACACACGATGACGGACCTCGTCATTGCTCACCCGATGTTCCCACCAGACACGAGCAATGCTTGGGAGACATTGGTGGTCGATTAGCATCCTCCACTCGGAGAGGCCAGGTTTNAGACGATGGGCAGGCATACGGAAAATATAGCCAAGCCATCGGAGGCGGTGTAGAGTGATTATTTCTGTCAGGGAATGACTATCCACACCCAACACACGACGACGGACCTCGTCATTGCTCACCCGATGTTCCCACCAGACACGAGCAATGCTTGGGAGAAGTCGGTGGTCGAACACAGAAAGTCGATTAACATCCAGGGCCAGGTCTCGCAATCGTAAAGGAGAATGTTACGAACGGCGGTGATGTACACCCTCTCCTCATTGGACAGTAGGATGTCATGGAGGCGGCACTTAAAGGCGTCTTGAAGTGGGACTTGTTCCACTCAGTGCGTTAACTGATCATCGAGCACTGTGTTCTTTGTTAACTCACGACGCCCAATACCGTATCATATCATAAAGCGCAGCAACTCTGGGCGATATTATTCACCTGTGCGTTTGCAGTTCACTGAACCTTTTGGTTTCTGTTTCACTTTTTCCTTTCAGGGCTTCTGTAAACAACCAACCACAAAGGATCGGTCTACCGTGATTCCTCTCAGACTCCGCTCCTCGATGTCTCACGTGCACCGTATTGCCCGACAAACCGGCTAATTCATGAGCTGCTTCGTATCGCCTCGAGTCGCCAAGTCTGCAATGAGTGGGATATCCCGGCACAAATTCGTATGGATTCAACCGTTAGGTTCTGCTTCTGACCAAAGCACCTTTCTTTGTATCGTTTATTGGTTAGTTAAGTAATGAAATATAGGTGCGATCAGTAGATTCATCTCAAAACGACACAGCAGAACTAGCCAATATACCGCAATCAAACAATTGGTCAATAACAGTAACTTTGAATATCACATTATCGTCTACCAAGGTTTCTGTATTTATGACTTAAACGTATTCCAGAACCTGTCTGGAATCTGTCTAGCTTATCATTCTCTTGACAAAATGTTACAATGGAGAGCCCTATCCTGGATTACTTACTAGAGTTGAAGCATACACAAAATAAATCTGTTGAATTTTGTCAAATATCGAACAATAGGAGCATGCGAGAACAAAATCTCACGAGTTTATCGTTGATCTCCAAAGGAACAGACCGAATATCGGTCAAATGCATCAGAGCTGAGATATCCGCGGGACGAATAGTATCACAAATCAACGGGGCATGTTTTAAAACTGTGAGCCAAAATCCAGGAATCCCTTTCCCGCTGGACTTGTGCAAATCACCTGGACGGACGAGGGCAAGAATATTGAGCTAAATTTAGTATTACAATAATCAAACGGGAAAACAGTTTGCTGAATCATAAAAAGCACACCACTGAAAGAAATACACAGCATCAGATATCGAAAAGGTTCAATAACACGGCTGGAAGTGTGTTGACGAGCTTTGGAGCATGTACGCCGGTTGTCACGAAAACCTCATACGTCATATGCGTTTAGAAATCCGCAATGCAAACACTCCACTTCACTCAAGTCCAGAACAGAATTAAACAATTTATGCAATAAACATTAGGTTTAAAAAGTTTTAAACCACACTTCGCACAGCTGAATCATATATTTGTCCATGAATTATCTGACTAATATTATTCGATATTATGTCAACACGAAGTAGCAAGTTTAATCTTTTTTCGGTGCCACGAAAATATTGCGTGGAAAAATGCGGTCGCTTATCAGGAGCATACATTTTGCGACTGAACCCCACATCGTCAGTAAGCTCCGACGACTTTCTTTTCATATCCGCAAGCTTTGTCAGTTTCGTATCCAACAATCAATCATTTCTAAATTTGTATACCAGTGTGTCTTCCCCGTTTTACTCTACTGTTCACCAGTTATTTTTCCCAACCTCCTAAAGAAGGATTTTAATTTGCTTCGACGTGGAATAACCATTATTAGTCATGTCTCTTCAATCCCGCTAAAGGAGCTGGTAACTAACCTATGCAAACGTCATTTGAATGCATGTGAAAAGTTTGCACATAAGATTCTCATGGACTCCACACATCCATTACATGCAGATTTAACTTCCTGTCGTTCCCACCCTTCCACGAGATCACAATATCATTGTGTTCCCTCTCGAATAAACGTTTATCGTAACTCCACAGTACCCTCATTAGCACGTATTCTTGTTAACAAAGAGCAGGTTTTCACAGACTTTGTTAACAGTTTTCGGATTTAATTTCCGTTTCTTTTCCATTGTAATTGTTTTTTATATATATTTTTCCCCCTTACCCCAAACTGTGTACTTTTAACTGAAATGTAGGCTTTATGCCTGCAGAAGTTATCACAATACAATACAATACAATACAATTCTAGTAGCACTGAACCGTTTCCTAAGTATGCAGACCAAAGACAAATTGCCGCCGGATGCCACAGTTGCTTTGTATTCAAGATGTACTTCAAGCGTTCTTTCCTATCCCTCTATATACACCCAGTTGAAGTTTATCGAAAGCAGTCTAGTCCAGGAGTTTGTCAATAGCCCAAAAGCGCAGAACCACTTTGTAATAACACTGGTTATATCATGGTCATTTACGCATAATCTGGTTACGTAACCCTCTTTTCCACCCACGATCAACCCCTCTTCCTACTTTCCATACAGAATAACACACACATATGCACACATACATACACACAAACGAACAGTATTTGAACGTCTCTTCTCATCGCATGATTAGTCTACCACAAATGTGCTGTATTTAGCCAACTTTTTTCTCACAATCAATCCATGGGGGGATGTTTTCACATTGCCAAATATTGTTTGTAGGATATACCGCATTAACATCTTGTCTGGTTCACATAAAACCTACTGCAGTTGATTAAATTTCTAAAAATCAATTTTAAGAAAATAACCACACAGTCGGGTGAACTGTACCACGTTAGTACTCCCCCTTGCAAACCTATTTTACAGGAGGATTCCACAATAACGTTTATAAAGTCGGAGAAACAAACAGGAATAACACAATCATTCTGTTGAGACTATAAATGGAATTAGTGTGATGAATTCATGATGTATAACATTTCAACCCTTAGCTTATACAGCTTTAATGGGAACGACAGGAGGGACTTGTTATCTTGGTGTCCAGTGTGCACGTTTGACCACTTGACTCCGGTCAGAAAAATGTGAGATACCCAGGATTCCTCATCTCGACGTGCATTGTTTGCATCTATCTTTTGCCCCCTCCCCCCCCCCCCCGNATCTATGTTTACCATGACAGATCCATAGATTTTTCATTGAGAGGCACATACTCCACGTGACCTGGAAGCAAAAGTCAAGTCTATTCACCCCGATTTCACACAGCGATAGAAAAATAAACTCTAATGAAAGTTGGAGCAGCCTGTGCTTTAAATTTCTCTTCTTGTCACTTGATTTGTTCAAAGGAGATACCAGAATCTGAAAAGTATTTAAGATGCAGAAACACAAGCCAGTTCAAACAAAATAGGCCTGGAGTATATCAATCTTCATGTGCTGAAAAAGGGTGAAAATACAATGGTTTTCGCCGCATGTGGTTGGAAACAGGGGGTCGATATTGGAAGATTGAGTGGTTTTCAATAACATCAGTAGGTAAAACCACATTGGAAGTGTGTCTTATTGTTGACTTTTTGTTGACGAAGGCGCGGATCCGATGAATGACAAAATCGAGACAGACAAACAGAATGACGGGATTAAAAAAAAGTTAACCCCATCAATCAAACCGAGCCGACTCCGTTGGAGGCCATGCAAACACATGTGCAATGAGCGAGACTATTCTCACTTTGGAGTGTAAGCAATCAAGTCACTGAAAGCAGAGGGTATTCTAATCATGGTATCAGTATGCGTTGGCTCGTACTAATGCTGGGATTCATAAATTGACCAAACTAAACCACAGTGAATGATCCAAACTGGGCGAGCACAAAGCCAGATTGGGAGAGAGGGAGATTGAGAGAAATTGGGAATATTATCCCACTTACGATCGAGTGCAGTGTTATTGGCATCGCCTTCGTTGGGAGATTTTATAAGTTTTCCTGGGGATTCTATCTCCTCATCGTCACTGAGAAACCATTTGGTCTCTTCCGCACTGGGTTCGATATCACCGGAAACAATTGCTCGCCTCTGGAATCGAAAGGTAGTAAATGCGTAGATAGATTAGATAGATAGATAGATAGATAGATGGATAGATAGATAGATAGATAGATAGATAGATAGATAGATAGATACAAAGATAGACCAATGGAAACATCCAAAAGACGAAGTACAGTCTAGAAGTTCAAAAGGGTGTTTTTTTGTCTAAAAATGACGTTTTAACTGTTCCCTTTGAAACAATGTAAAAAGGGAATCCGTAATGTATTCGAGTATATATGTATGTACGTATCTGAGTCAGTTCCCCAAAATTAGTACAACTATTCATTTTACTAATAATAGCTTACACTCAGAAAGGTTTTTACTTATATGTCGTACTGAGAACACTTAAAATGGTGCATCACTGTGATCTGAAGATCCACCGATTATAGCTAAGCTCATAATAATCAGATAGTCAGATTGAAGAAATGATTTGGAGTGAATAAAAAGTAGCCAAGTTAAACTCTTGACAAATGACGATATTTGTGAATGAACGCCAATATAAGACATCAAAATGTCTAAACATGTCCGCTCAGAGCGAAATCTGTGACTTTGGCTGTAATTTCAGCTAAATTGAACAAAATCCAGCAAATCATTCATAAATCAGATAAAGAGATGATTTCTATTTCCCTGTACTATCCTCATGAATACATGTTTTCAGTTTTCAGAATCAAAGGTTTCTCGAGTTTTCGTCAACCTATATCTATCCATTGCTTTCCAATGTTCACTGCTTAGTCATATTCTTTGCTTTAAAATCACTCTTTCGTAACATTTATGGTTTGTCAGGTAACGGACTGTATTAGCCGTGTGGTTATTGGGTTTCTGTTTGTATTTGTATAACTTGTGTAAGCATATATGCTTACATTTCAGTTATTTCGTGATTAATAAAAATAAATAACACTTGTATTGTTTATTAAGATTCTGCAAAGCTTAAGAATAAATAGTCTGAGCCAAATATCTCCACACATACTTTTGCTTCGCTAACATATATAAGCAATTACGTACATACATGTATGTATGTATGTATGTATGTATGTATGTATGTATGTATGTATGTATGTATGTATGCATGTATGTTTGTATGTACGTGTGTATCGTGCCCTCAAGCAAATCATGGACCTTTGTGTTTTTATAAAGATTATTGTACTGTGATTTGTTTGGCGCGCAGTCTGAACGCAGACGTGTATGCAAATATGTGTGAGGAAAAACATGTGTGTACATATGTAGCAGGCCGAAAGTGCTTCAACCACGTTTCCCAGAATGGAAGCAAATGATTAAAGAACTTAGGTCATTATATAGGCAGAATAAGATATGTAACTAATGAAGTTATTGCAATAGCAGCGTCATTATTAGAATTATTTTTTTAAAGTGAACATTCGTCGTGTATATGCCCAATGAAGCGTGAACTGAAAAGCTAGGAAGCATTGGATAGCTGTTTCGATTTGGTTGGGTCTCGTCAGCAGTGTGAATCCATTGACCAACTGAGATCGAACTCAGAACGTCAGCAGGCTACCCTCCATTACTCACATGAAATAAGTTGTCTGGTTTTGATTGTTTCCAATGGAGTCAAAATCCCGGAGGCTAGTGCTAAGATGAGCGGGGTCTGTAGCCTTCAAGAATATCACAAAACGGGTTGTGCTATATCATGTAAATGGAAAATCAAAGACTGTCTGATCAGCTGCTCGGTG
>UZAN01054848.1:0-10880 GCA_900618425.1 Echinostoma caproni | reverse complement strand
GCTATTACTCTTTAAGAAAACGTAATTTAGTTGAAAATGACGCCCTTATGATTCAATATAGGGAGAACGCAAGTGTACGGGTAAGAGTTCGGGATAAAAATTATGGAACCTAAGGAAACCAGGAAATTGAAGTTTCCATTGAATGGATCAACGATGGGGTCTTCCACAGCGATGGGTATGCTAGTTTTCGTCATGCAAACATTTTATATCAGAAGAAAACACTGTGAATATGATATACGTAATGACCGCGGTTTCATAAATTGATTAAAAGAGAGAAGAGGTTACTGAGTACCGAACGACTGCTGTTTAGCATGCAGTTCAATCCTCGCAAACACCGTAAAACGGTCGCTTGAATCACCAGTTAAATTTGTGCTTGAAATAAAACTAACCGTTTAAAGGAGACCGCAATGAGGAGAAAAAATAAACAATGACCTCCTTTTGGGAAAAATGAATCGTTACTGAAACTTCGCTGTTTTGCTTTTCTAAACGAAATAGACAACAAGGTTGAGTGGTTGTGGCATAGTGGCTTACTCGCTGCCACATTTGGGTTTTCGATCCCATTGTCCAGTACTCTAACCCTATCACTGTCACGCAACTTCGGTGTTGAGCAGCTTTACTGTCGTCCGGTTTAATAGAACGCCTAATCTAATGGCAGTTTATGTGGTTCGTCACTTCGGGTTTGAAGTCCCGCCGACCCGACTGTTCGCGTTCCGATTCCTGACACGGGGACACAAAAAGTTCGCGCACTGCTGACGAGTCTCACGCAGGACGAAACAGCTGTCCAGTACTCTTTGTTGGTTATCACAAACATTTCCATCGCATTTGAATGCGTACAAACAGTGGGGAATCAACGACCTCCCAAGGAGTGAAACCCACACCGAAGACCATCAAGAGTGCCTGGTGTCTCTGAACAGTCCAATGGGCTAATCCAAGCTTGATACTATATAGTATGTAATCTCTATTCGTAAAAATGATTTTCAATGGGAAGAAAATTGTAATATGATATGTGTATGGGGGGGGACGTTTAGGATGAACGAATTACTGGTTCTCTACAAAAAGTAGAACCTTTTTCGATCAGTTTGATAGGACGCATTCGGATGAATACAGGGCAAACGAGACCCAAAACGGTGATATTGTTGGTTAAGCTTTATCGTATATGGCCACGGTAAAACAACCTGTGAAGTCCCGGTGTCAATCCTCAATTGGATCGATAAATTCACACTGCTGACTAGGCCCAACTGGGTAGCGACAGCTGTGCAGTACATCTGAGTGTTTAATTGACTCTGTATACGACGCAAGTCCGCATGTGATCAACTACTCCAATAATTGATGATAGATTTTGAGTGTTTATACAAAGATATCACGTGGTGTTATTCTGGAGATAAAAAACACTTACGCGTCGTAGATACACAACGGCGACTAACCAAGTCCGGATTCCTGTAAACAAAACTAATACACGAAATTCTTTTAGATTTGCCAAAGCAGCGAAGATGATGACTAATTAAGATATTTTAATTGATTTTGTATCACTTTTATGATTGATCCGTGGGCTTACAAACGCAGTTTCTAAAACAGCCATAATATTTATTCGGATCGAATGGGTAACCGAAGTCCCAAACTGACTCCGGATGAATGATGCTTTTCGTTAATTGTTGTACACGAGTTGCTGAACTATAGTCCAATTGACGGTGGTCACTTCTATGCGAATATTTTTAAATGATCTTAAGGGGACTTCAGCTTATCCATGAAATAAAATTTCTCATGCCCGGTAAAAAATTTTATTGAACGAAAAAATAGGACACATTGAGCAACTGCTTCTAAACTGTTGAGTACGATCCGCAACATGTTCGTCAATTTCAATGGGAATCGAACCCAGGACCTAAGTGACAGAGTGCAAGCGGTTTCCTAAGGCATCAGATGGTTAGGGTTTTGGTGTACGGTTTGATAAACACATGGCAATCTGGACGACATATTCCCAATTTTCACCGTATTGCTTCGACTGAATTGTGTTCATTAACTATTTACCGTTTAAAAATTGAAACTGGCCAAAGATCGATGGTCACTATTGTTGTGATACCCTCTGTTCAATGCACTAAACCAGCCTCCCTGGTGTACGAAACGTCATTTCTTAAGTCTCATCATGTTCTAGACACTATTTAATTACAAAGCCAGAAAACAACCTATGCCACAGAAATTTTCGTTTCGTTCTATTCAATGAGGTCGCATTTTGTGTAGCTTGGATTGCTCAAATGGCTCAATCCGAATGGTGAGCAAATTTGAGAAATTCGAATAGAAATGCAATCCAAACTTTCTGAATTCCTGAAAACACAATACGTAAAGATACATAAACATTCCATTGAATTGTTTGGCTAAAATATTTTGACCAACGGATTTCATTTTGAATTTAACCAAAGGTTTGACTTGATTTACTTAAAAGGCTCATCATAAACGCAGTACTGTTGGTCTACACTTTATGCCTCTTGCGAGTAAGAACTAAGTTCATTGAAACCACTAAAACTAATATAAAAAACCAAACCCCTTCATTCAAAGCTCCTCGAGACATGACTTGAAGATGTAATATAAAATATGGGTGAATTTGCAGAGGATCAAAAACATTAGAAACCTGACAAACACCGAATACGACGAAAAGAAACAGTTCACTTCCGCAGAACAGGGATTTTGTACCTTCGCTGTTTTACACGAATCCAGTTGCTGATGTGATCATGAAATTACTATCATCAGGTGATGGTTCTGATTATACCCCACTGGACTCCTTTTCAATAAATTGATCGTTATTCACGAACAACCGTTCTCCATTCTCTAGGGGGTTTTATGGTCCTATGTAGAACTACCATCTTGCGGCATATAGGTGCCAGTGATGTAGCAGAATCCTTGGAGAGCTGAAACATCATATAACGGATCGTCTGTGGCACGTTTTTTGTTAATTAGAATAGAATTTGCATAGAATCAAACAGAATTTTCAGATGGGGAAAATAAGCAACCAAAAAAGACATCTGATTGAAATAGTGTGTTTAGTGTGCGCGCTACTCAGAATGTAAAGCCCAACACATCTTGACGCCCAGTCTAGCAGGTGACCCCTGCCACAATCAAGATGTGGGTGTGTTGTTCGTACGCCCTTCTTGGTTGGTTTAGAATCAGGGTTTTCAGTCAACTCTCTTAGATTGAACTGTCAATGACTGCCCCGTTCGATTATAACCCCGGATGCTGGCATTTCGTGACATCACCTTGGTGGAATAACACCCCCGCCCCAGGAAAAGGCAGTGAGTAGGACTTCCTCAGCAGAGGCAGTTTGAGAGGCTTGGTCGTACAGGAGCGTTTCTTGAGGTGCAAGGGAAGGGTCGCCAGCCACAACCCAAGACACCCACCCGTACATTACAGTGGCTTTCGGAATCTTTTCTGTCTGGAGGTTTTTCGCACATGTAACTACTGGCCTTATACAGAAATAAAAGTTCAGACAATTTTTGAACAATTATGGACAAAAACAAGATAGATTTCGTCGCTGAAACTTTGCAACTTCTATAAATTTAAATTTGGAATCTAAAACTATTCAGTATTCGAAAATTAACCGATTCCGTTTGTGCCAAAGAATTGCTTATTCAGTTCTCACTTTTCATTATCATATAATAATTTCAATGGCCAAATACAGACAGAAAGTGTATACTCGGCGTCGCGAGTTAATGTTCGTTCTTTATGATTACCTACACACCATTAATGATCAGTTCATATACCAGGAGAAAACTTACCAAATCCTCCCGATCAATAATACGAAATAAAGTCATTATTAGATATTTTGGTATGAAGTATCATATCACTGATCGGAAGTCACCTGCTTAAACGAAAAAAGGATAAATCAAATTCCGAAACTCCCTCGATTTCCGTCCACAATCCTGGTTCGGTTTAATGCTTTTGTTAATTTGTCGCTTATTGAGTAATTCGTGGTTGATTTAGAGAGATCTTGCCTATTTGCCTAGGATTTTGAAGTTAAAAATGTGTTTTGTGATCAATAAGGGTTAAGCCAACCAAACCACGAGAGAAACGTTTGTTGTGTACATATTGTTATATAGGTTCCACAGAAGAATTTTGATTCTGCAATGTTTTGAAACAATTATTCTGCCCTGAAACCTTGATACCCTATATTTAATTCTACTTGACGAGTTATAATTAAAAAATAATATTTATCATAGCAATTGCAATCGGATTTCCATTTGCATCCCCAAATTTAGTGGAAAACAATCATTGCATTGCAGACATTGGCGGATCCTGATATTTAATTATTTACTCATTTTGTTACTACTCATGAGTAGGTAACTAATACGTGGCGCTAATTTATTCCTCGTCGATGTTCACCAAACACATGCAGGCCGTGTATCGCGAATTATTCGTCGATGTTTCAAAGGATGGTATCCTTTCCAGTGAATACTAGATGGAAGAACACATCGTGTATTTTTATCATTAACTGCATAGGTATTTTATCCAGCTTATTCATCAATGGAAACTACACATTTTCTCATCAACAGTTAGCTAAAACCCACAAGTATTTAGCAGCGAACCGTGATCCTTTAGCCTCAACACACGGACGCACTTACACACAAAAAAACTTCAGCCATGCAGCTGCGATCGAGTCAGATGAAACAGTACCTGGTAGATTCCGTAAAATAGTTTAGAGATCTTTTACCTATTTTTCATGAGTATAGTTGCCTAGGACATGATACTAAACTGCATACTTCGCTTTACAGAAAAAAGCCACAATTTACCTGTAGTGTTGGAAGCCACTGCACCAACTAAAAACATAACGAATTGGATGCATGATTATCCCGAGCCACACAAACTGAAATGATCTGAGCACCGGTGCGGAATACTGACGGATAGTAATTGAATGTGCTCTCAGGGGTGATGATTCGAACGAATTTGCCAAATATCGCGATATTTGATTCAAAACAGACCATGCTGTTGTAACTACGAGTCAGGAAAGAACTCACGAACTTGGCTGGTTCTAACAAGACCAAGTTCAAAGTCCCACTCATAAAACATGTTTGCGATGATGTCGACGAGAAACCAACAAACAAATTGAGGTAGTTGATGGACAGGCCGGAGAAGGATATCCCGGACACATGGATCAGAAAGACGTCCATCGATCGATCACCGGACGGACATTACCATACCTGTAAGAAACTGATCATTTGGCTTGCGGAATCAAACTCGGAAACTGCTGAATCTGTAATCGCAGAATAAACCGACTGGTTGCAGCGATCCGCAAACACATCGTTGATGTTACTAACTACAATATATCGTGGTGTCGCAGATATGGACGACCAACTGCGGTTCAAAGTCTACCGTCCATGTAAGAACGCGTTAATTTATCGCTGGTATGTTAAAACATGACTATCACAAAAATATTTCATGGTATCGGATCCAAATTCGGAATGGATGTCTTTGAAGAAATTGTGCGTCGTGCTCATAGTATTAGATTTGTAAAGGAATGTTTGGATTTACCAAAGCTAAAAACAACAATTTTCGGCTGATGAGGTTCGACCCTCTTGGAAGGTCTTTTGAAGTCAATTAACAAGCTCGTTAATTGCCTTGTTCTTGTTCGAACCCTCGCATTTGTTACTTTCTACGAAGATAATCTTGACGCGCGTGCACTGATACAGTGAAACGTTTCTGAATACATTCCTCCAGTCCATAACTGTGACTTTCATATTGGTGACAGGAAAACGGTTCATCTAGTGCGTAGGTATCGACAGCGTACAATGTGCTCGGAATGTTGATTGAAATGGACTAAGGGGAGGAGTTTTGACACTTATAAAGGTCTCAAAAGACCGGATACAGGAGTCAAATATCTCAGAGTCATTCACCCCCTCACCCTCTCCCACGTACAAATTGGAGACCTCAAAACACAAAAACGAATAGTTAGGATCCTTGCATACTACTCCCAATGATAAAATGAACCTGTCTCCAACCGCGTATACCCTTGCCTGCGTGCGCTATCGTTTCGAAACAACGAAAAAGAGCGAGGAAATGCGATGATTGTAGCCCTCAAATGTGACTTAATTCTTGTTAGCAAACCTACCCTTAAAGAGAATAAGTGGTCAGTAGTCTTCGTCTTCTAAACATTGAATCTACCAAAGATGCGATTTTCTATTGCAGAAAAGAGGCACGTCACAGTCGCAGAGTTGAAAAAATCATGAAATCTTCTTTCCGGCCAGCACTTTCGGTTTGTGACGGATTTACACGAGGTAGCACTTATGTTTGGCGTTCAATCAAGGGACAAGATTAAAAATGACAAGATCCAACGATGGCGCTTGAGACTCCTCGTCCTTCGGTACGACATAGCCTACATTATTACCTGTTAACCGAATTTGGCAATTTGTCTGCAAACCCTTCAACACAAGTCGAGGTGATAACTTCAGTGCGTAAGAAGTGATCGCGTTCCGCTTGTATCCGTTTGCTTATAAAGGTCCTTCAGCGATCTATGTGTCCCTCATTCCCGTAGTCACTTTAGTTAGTGATGTACCGTTTGTAAACAAATTTCCAAGCTCGGCGAAAATAACCTCAATTCACCGAGCGATGAGAAATGACTTTTAATAATTTGTCACAGCGTTGTCTATCTTCGAAAGCGCAAGTATGCTGCAGTCGATAAACTCCCAGCTGTTCTATGCATTCACCTTCGGCAAACCCGATTTTCACAAACTTAATTCGTCCCTTTGACATGTTAGGACGAAGCTTAAGCAACCCGTCCGATCGCGCACGCCTCCGAGTCAGGTCACACACGCTCGCAACGCTCCAGACAAGCGTGATTTGTTCTATACATTTGCGTATCGATTTATAATCGAAAAGATACAATCTACCTGTTGTCTCTCTCTGCGTTATTGTTGGGGGTTAAGCAAGAGTCGCTCGTGTCATTCGTACAACTAGTCCAAACACAACATGACACTCTTCAGATTAATTTTGTTCCTGCTCTAAATCCCCCAGTCCGTGTAAGAAGTGAGAGACAGATATGAAGGTTAAGTTTTTCAATCGCATGCATCACATCAAAACCGATCCGTTCCTTGAAACTTATCTCAGAATACGAATGACACCTGCCATCATTCACATCTAACAATTGCTGACGAATTCTTTCACTTTTCCTTATTCTGATATTTTTACACCCATTAATACTTTCTAACTCACCATCCTTCAGACTTCAACTTCACGCACATTCAGCTCTTCCGGTCAACCACACAATAGGAAGCAGTAAACTTGAGTTGTGCTCTTATTAGAGCTCCATCGCATGGAAGGCATGTTACCACTGTGCCGATCAGCTCATGTTAAGGCCTAAGCGCATTACCACTTCGTGTTTGTTTAGGTATCGCCTTCAGAGATAGTCAGTCAATTCCTTTTAGCTCGACAGCAACCAAGGGAGATACAGTTGACCATTTGCTATCTGTTAACTCCAATTGAAAGCCTCTCACCAAATCAGGCACTTCATGCAGGTAATGCGCTACTTGACCACAAACCTACTAGGGTGTGGTAGCAAGTCCTATTTCACAGACCATCCTTCAGACTTCACCCGAAGGATGGTTAATTCTAATCAATCAATATCAACTATCCCACACTACTGCTCATAAATAACTGTGAATCACACCATTTTGTATTGCAAAGCAGACAAGGTCAACCCTATAGTCAATCATGGAAACAGGGACACTAAGACCCGGAAATTGTCAATGAACCCGGTACAGCTGCCTACCTCCAAATTTTGATGGTGATGCTGGGGTTTGTATCTCAGATCGTAGGAGCAAAAACAAGCCATAAGCAGTGAGTTAAACGGCCCGAACAACAGTTTTTAGACACGCATGCAGTCAGACTCAGGTGACTTTTCCAGGGCACAAGAACTCCGCACACTTCTCCAATAAAAAAGCATAGCGTTTATTCATAATACTGCTTACATTCATTAAACTGAAGAGTGGATTGAAAGTCTAGATTTTACGACCGATTAGGCATATATAATTCCCTGACCGGGAAAATGAAACTCCTCGACTCCCGGCTTACGCTCGAGTATGAGGATTTTATTTCATCATGAAGCTCATGTTTCACTGCTGGAGATGAACATAGTTGTCTTCCAATTAGATATCACCATTACCAAATTCTGAACAGACTGCTACATGCTGTTATCGACGTCCCCTAAAACGACGAAAGAAAAAATACGTGGGAATTCCCCCGGCAGAAACAATCAGCTCGTTCCTATTTTTCGTGTAATCAAGAAGCATAGGCTATTGATCAATATGCATAGAATTGCTTGAAATCCCGGACCGCAGGATATAACATTCCATGGACCTAGGGCGAGCATCTGTGGTGATCCTGGTCTGCGAGACGACGCATACCACAGAGCAACACGTTAGTTTTTGGACAACTGTAATGAATCAGGCTTCCCAGGTGACGTCAGCAATGCGCGTACGTCAGCTTCTGAACTACAGACCATAGGTCGATTGTTCCAACCAATCATAAACCTTGCGGCCCATACAGAAGCTGAAAAATGCCAATAATACTAGAAGGTGATTGGCAGAGGCCCGCATGACGAATGAGCTTGTTTTGTATGTATTATTTAATCTCCTAATTTCTTTCAATAAACGAAATGCTATTCCCGTGGCTTTTTCCTCGAGTCTCGGTTACGTGGGATATTGCATTTAAGTACCAGTGCTTACGCCTCGTCCGTGATTGCTAATCCGTGATTCGTGTTCAGTGCGTAGTACAATTACTACAGTTCTACAGCATTCTACTATCGTTTCTCACTCTACACATTTGCTGATCACCTTTTACGTTTTCAAGTTGCTCCATATTACTCAGTATTCCTTCTATCGCAGATAGTTGACAAAATCCCTCTCACCATGCGACATTCCTTCTCATACGTTGTAGACACGTTTTACAGTTGCATTCACGCATTTGCCACGATTTTCGATACTCTGTTTACCACATTACATACCAGCACGAGAAATGTTTTATCCAAATTTCGCGAACGGGGAAGAACATCACGAACTGTGGTTTCTTGTTTTATCCATTTCGGATTCAGATTCAGCATTTTGGTAGACCCCGACCTTATGTATGGAAAAATCATGAGTTCATTAAAGTGTATTCAACTGACATCTCTCCGCTGGTTTCATCTGGTAATTGCATACTGATATACATCATTTACTTGCCTCCTATGTAAATCGAGTTCATTTGTCTCGTGTGTTTTTGCTTTGATCGCTCATCACCACTCAAACTTCGATTTATCCCTACCTTGGTATGTAACTCCATGGACAGTAATCAAAACGATTGCACGATACCGCAGGGCTAATGGCTGTGAAGACTGAAATTTTTGCTGCCCCCCCCACCTGCATTTACAAAGCGAATTAGGTAAATGCAGTCGCTGCGTCGTTGCGTTTGGCCAATATAGACTGCAGTGGCTGCAGCACCAAATGGGCTCCCATAGCGTGTGACGTTCACCCAGGTAGGCAATAGTTAGTAGAGTATCTTATTTTATTATTTTCACACATCTCAGTCCAGACTGTGGCAAACAAACCGCAGTACAATGACATTATTAAAAATTAAAAGTTCCACCATTTTTTGTGGGTACGATACTGTCAGGTTGCCTAGGCCAAGGCAAGTGAGTTTTCTCGGAGAATTCAAACCGAAGCCTACGGCTAGCCAAAGTCTGACCCGCAAGACAGTGTGTAAAAACCGAAATCCATTAAGGGTTGGTGTCCAGTTCATCGGATTATACGCC
This sequence comes from Echinostoma caproni, assembly GCA_900618425.1. NCBI lineage: Eukaryota > Metazoa > Platyhelminthes > Trematoda > Plagiorchiida > Echinostomatidae > Echinostoma > Echinostoma caproni. The sequence goes on along the minus strand of UZAN01054848.1, from coordinate 1,117 downwards.
CTTCAGTTCAGTTTCAGTTCGGCACGGGGTGAAGCGCTCAAGGTACCCCATACACCTAGATATTCAATCTAGACGGTGACCACCGGTATGAGGTGAGTGCGTGTGGTTCTAACGCGTCCTCGTTGTTTGGAATCAGAGATTCTTGGCTAATTTACAGTGGTTCACCGAACCTGTTATAACCTCCCATGTTGGATTGCCGTCCTCTCATTTTAGTGGGAAAACACGTCCCCCACGGGAATGTAGGGAGCGGGGATTCCAGAGCAGAGGTTATTTGAGACACCTGGTCGTATAAGAGCATTTCGCGAAGTGTAACCGAAGGGTTTTCTGCCACAATCTGAGAAACTCATCCCCCCCCCGCATGTTGAAGATTTCGGAGGCTTTTAGGTAATAGAAAATCAATTGTGGTCAAACTAAGGTGGATACATGAAGTCCCCGACTAGGAAACTTGGTGACAGAGGTGACATTAGGTTTCCTTGTTCTAATACCTCATGACCGACGTGTCCAATTGCGTGAGATTGAATGATAAGGATATCGTGAACAGTGGTGATCATGCCTTATCTCACTTTTTAAGCAGATCTATTTTACGTATTTTCATTTTTCGGTAATGTTCGTCTCGTCTCTTGACTACTTTTCTATTGGTCTACAAATCGGTTAGCTAAAAGATAGCAACCAAAACTATAGCGTGACATTGCAGGCGTGGTGATTTTGAGGCACGAATAAATGATGAGTAGCATGTAGAGTTTATCGTCACGAGAATATACTGATCGGTTATGACAACCATTGACCCAAGATCTGGGACTTGGCTTCGAATTGGAGGACTCTGAAAACGTGTATCAATAAAGTGGCAGTTTAAATCTCAGACCTCAGGATCTTTGATGCAATTGATAGGCTTAGACCATCTGGTTGGCACGACACAAAGCCAAGTAGTTGCTTTAAAGCAAGTAATAATTAGTAACCAATTTATGCACCAAACACCGCTAAAAGTTTAGAGCTCGTGGAAGTGCTATCATTCTGTTTCGAAAATCTTCCTCGTTTTATGTCTCGAGTTTGAGTAAGTTGCCCTATTCTGGAAAAAATCCAGCTATAGCTCGACATATGCAGTTCAGTTCAGTTAGTT
>UZAN01054847.1:0-10341 GCA_900618425.1 Echinostoma caproni | reverse complement strand
TCCACTCAAATGCGAAATCTCGAACGCCATAATTATAGAGCTTCTGCAGTAAAATTTTGTGATTCATTCGATCAAATGCTTTCGCGAAGTCGAGATAAATAACATCCACCGCATCCCCTTCGTCAACCGTACTGGTCCATTTATCTCGAACGAGAAGCAAGTTCGTGGGGCAGGATCGCTTTTGCCTAAACCCGTGTTGAGCTGTCGAGAGAATGTTATATCTTTCGAGGTGTTCCATCAGAGAATCGGCCACAATTGACTCCATGACCTTCGATAACACCGGAAGCAAGGTCACAGGTCTATAGTTGGCTGGGTCACTACGACAACCACCTTTGTATATGGGAGAAATGACTCCTTGTTTCCATGATTCGGGGAGTGTTGCTTGATCGAACATTCGTTGAAACAGAATAGCTAGCGGTTCGGATATGTGATTTGCCAAAAAGATCAGAGATTTCGGGTGTATGTTTTCCGCACCTGGAGTTGCGTTTTTTCGCAAAGCCATTACTTTTGCTTTGACGTTTTCAGCAGTAAATGATGCGTAAGTGAGTGAAGGATGTGGAAGATGATGCAACCGTTGGGGTAGTTGTAAACCTTCAACCTGCGGTGCTGCGAATAAGTTGGAATAATGAAATTTCAGCATTTCGGCTGCTTCCATTAAAGTGGCTGCAACTCTTCCAGCGCCATTTATTACCGGTATACCAAACTTTACTTTTCGAATAGAGTTGACGTGTTGGTAAAACAGCTTAGGGTTAGAAATGAATTTTTGTGCTAGCACCTCTTGGTATCTCACTTTATCCTCACGAATCAACTTGGTGCAGCATACGGTAATTATTCCATGTGACAGCATTCGGAAGATGATTATAATCTCGCCAGGCTAAATCCCTCGCCGATAGCCATTTCCTTTGTGTGGCTCCGAATAGGTGAATTTCGGATGCCGGATTTGGCGATTGCTCTAGTTTTAGTCATGGGAAAAAAGCTGGAAAGGTGCAGGTATTGACCGTTCCATGTCGCTTTTCGCTAGACTGAGCGTTGTAGTGTCCCATTTATCCGCCTTGTAACTTTTACGTCAAGAAAAGCTTAAGTGTTATTGGTTTCTGTTTCACGAGATACGGATAGATGTGAATGAACTATATTAAACTGTTGTAAAGGTGTAGTAAAATGTTCAGAATGTGTAGGAATGAAAATATCGTCCAGGTAACATTTGTACAGGGTGAACTTAGAAATATTATCACTTAGCTTTTCTCAATCATGCCTACAACATCTACCAAAATGGACCCTAGTGGACTGACCATTGCCACGACATCGATCTGTTTGTATGTGGTCCCTTCAAACTCAAAACGAATGTTTTCTGTACATATAAAAGTAAGTTATCTTAAGTATTCAAGAAGAATATTAAGGTGCAAATTTTTTAAAGAAATATAATCGCATGAAAAATGAACTGTTTCATAAGTTTCATTAGTAGAAAGTGAATCCACATCTATCGAATACATTCTCTCTTGGGATGTTGTAATATTATCCAAAATATTAGAGAAATCAAAAGAATCTTTCACACAGTGAGGCATGAGAGACTTACGAATGGGATCAAGAATGTCTACTAGCCTTCGGGCGAGCTTGTGTGAGTTTCGCATGCACAAAATTGGTCTGAAATCCAGGAAATCCAGGATCATCTGTTGCAAAACATCTTATGACGACAAGACACACAGTCTTTCAAACCACTAATACGTAATTGAAATGCTAAACTTTTGTCGATTAGTGAAGCACTACTTATTCCATTGCATCATCCGACCTTATGTGCACAGAAGTTTTTGATACAAGCAATCCACTTACCGTGGAGTTGACCTTTTGCTTCTAAATTTAGTATGCTTTGTATGCTTGTACACGTTTGTTCACCATAATTGATTAATCCGTGTGCTTACTAGAGCCATCAGACCCCATGACGATAATTGAGGAAAAATAATACATCTGCCAGTGGTTGCTTTCTGGACTGAGGGAACGGGGGGAAGCACAAACGAAGCGTAAATAAAAAGAGCCCATCATTTTCATCAATATGAAAAATGATATACATGATATGAGAGTAATGAACAATTTGATTATACAATGAATGTTGTTCGGTATTGTGTTCAGGAATTGTGAACGGGAAAACTAAGAAGCACCGTGGTGCTATTTGGACCGTTTAACTTCCCCATTTCGATACCAGAATTCGCCGTTCTTTCATTGAAACTGGCATTTCCAGCGTCACAAGATTCTTTCAGTGAAGCAGAACGCATCATTAGATTTTGTGGTTGCAGTTTTTTCGGTTACTCAGTTATTCGATTACTCAAGAAAGAGAATGTTGATCGGTTTAAAGTTATGAAAGCAAATGAAGCGCATCTGATGGGAACATGAATAGATGCACGAACGCCATTANTTGACATCTCACGACATTTGTCTTCTTTCTGTTTTGATGAAATTGATAAATGGAACTCAATTCTTCAAAGGCTCTAGTAAGCTCAAAATTAGGACACATAAGGCAGTAGGACGTACGTGCAAATGGAGTCATAGCCAAATTACCTATTTGCGAATAGAGACCTCAGGACCACCGTAATGGAAACCCACTGATGTGACTGAGTGTCGTAAACAATGGTGATGGTGCATGAGCTCAATATTTTTGCAACATTCGGCTACCTGAATTCTCTGATTTCACTCTGACATTGCTCTCATACCTTCGATTTTCCCTCTACTCTATAAACGGAAACTGATCTGATGGCTCCTTAGTACTGTGTAGAATCAACAATGCCAGAAAAATTATTTTCGACACTTTCTAACCGTCAAGACACACCATCTAGATGACATAAATATATATATATATCTATCTGTTGAAATGATCGGTTTCTGAATATCAGAATTTTAATTTTAACCACGCAAGCGCACTAATCTTTGGTGGAGCTGCAACGCCAAGGGTGAATATTTNTTTTGAGTGAGTGGTTCATGCAGCATGGCATCTCTCATTCGCTTTTGATATTCCAATTCCGATTGCGCCATAGCCTGTCGTTCCCTCTCTAATTCCAAATATTTTGATTGATCATGAACGAGGTGATCATATTTTTTTTGTCCAGCAAGTTCAGCCGCATATTGCATCATTTTTTCACGAAGTTCCCTTTGTTCTTTAGCCAATAATTCTTCTTCTCGTTTCAGTTTTTCTTTGATTCGTTGGGCGATTTCCACTCGTTGCTGTTTTTCCGTAGCTTTTTCTTCCCTTTTCCGAAGCTCCACTGTTCTATGAAAGTCCGCGATTTCCTTCGTGGTCTTTTCGTATTTTTCCCGTTCCTTTGCTTTCTGTGCTCTTTCGATCATGCGTTTCTTGGCGTCTATATCGGAATACAGTTGATCGAGACATCTGTCGTATTTCAATTCATTTTCTGCCATCTGTTTCTGATACTGCATAAAGAGTACTTGTTCGTTCCTAAGATCCTCCTTCTTTGGACATTCGTCTCCAGTACTCTCGACGGCCATTTTATGGCAAAACATCTCAACGTATTTTCTCATTTTTTCCTCTGCTTGCCTATTTTTTCTGACTGCTTCCAGATCTTTCCATTGATCTTGCAACATTTCGTTCTTCAAAGTTCTTTGCACTTCATCGCCTTTATTGTCGATCACAGATTCATTTTTTGGTGGTTCATATGGTTTTTCTTCTGTAGAACATTTCTCTTTTTTCTCTTTCCTATCGTACTTTTGTTGTTTTAAAAAGTCCGAATAACACTTTGCCGTTTCTTCATTTGCATGTTTTCTTGTTTTCTGAATTTCAGCTTCTTCCCTTTCCAATTGTTCGTCAAAGAAGGATTTTTGGCGTTCTAAAATATTATCCTCTTCACTTTGCCGTAACTTGTCCCAATTCTTTATTTTTGCAATTTCTTTTCGATCTTCTCCAATCGCCTTCAAATGCTGATCCATGCGGCGTTCTCTCAACGCAACACTAGACTTTATAAATCGCAGCTGATTTTTGGCATTGGAGATCTCACTTTCTTTTCTCCAAAGCCTTTCTTTCAGTCGAGCAGCCTCTTCTATCAACTGTTCGCGACGCCTCAGCCGCCCACGCTCCAACTCACAACGNCAACGACCGAGCTCTTGATTGGTTCGCTCTTCTTGACGGAGCAGTGAAAACAGTCGTTCTCGGCGCGAATTCAATGCCTGCTCTTTCTCTCTTTGAATTTTCTCAATTCGTCGCTTGACTTCACTGTCAAGCATGTGCTTCTGTGTAGTCGTAAAGAACTCACCTTCTATTTTCATTCGATCATAATAATCACTTCCGCTAATACGATCTGTATTAGTTGGCTCTTGCAACATCCTGCAACGTGAGTGTCTGCGATTTACAACTATTTGTCAATAGCCAAATATTCAAAAAGAAGTCATGTGAGTATCCTCCCTGCAGTCGAGTAAAATGTTTACCGTACATCACATGATTGACGTTTGCGGCCCACCATCACACGCACGTACATACGTCATGCGGACTTACTTCATTCAAGGTCGACCCACCTCACTCAGCAAATCAGTGGTTAGTAGTTAGTATTGACCGGTCCGCATGGATTGGTCCGTTGAATGCCTTTCGGCAACGCTTGCGCCAGTTTGGTCTGCCTGCCCATTTGTGTGTTGACGCGCCACCTGCTCACCGGTCTACCGACCAACTAAGTTTACAGTTACCTACCTACTGGGAATAGAATAACTGTATAACTACATAAAAACCTCAAAAACATGACGAAAACCCTTTTAAGGAAGGCACAGCTGTCAGCAGTCCAAGCACCTGTCTATCAGAGAGAAGTAGAATGTGTTGAAAATGCTGAATGATCCAAGTGAAACTCGGCGCTGTGCAGTATAGTCATTTGGTATGCCAAGTGACACTGTTGAGCATCTTAGTCTTACCTCAAACTGCATCTATTCACTTTAATGTACCTGCGGTCAGCGGTACATCGGAAGGACTGAACGTCATTTATCAGTTCAGTTCAGTTTACACAACCATTAACCATGCATTTCTTTGCGACACTTCTGGTTGGTTAGGTGAACAGTAGGATAAAAACAGGAAGGTTGAAAGTAGGATTGAAGAGAAAATTGAGAAAATACACGAATGGTTGCGACACCCAGCTATATCAGTGTTTCTAACCATAGAACATGACGATGAAGAAGTGAGTTATTTAAAAATGTAAATAAATCTCAGTCTTGTTGTTTAGGTAAGAGCGCCTCGAACTACTCTGAGCGTCGAAACGAAGAACATGAATGCGAACCAGAGAATGCATTGAAAATTATCTCAATCAGATAAGCGAACAAATTGCCCGGTCAATTCAAGTCGTTTGTCTTGGCTAATGCTCCGATTGCGAATGAATTACGGGATCGTTCACTTGATTCAAAGAGTGCATTGATTGATTTGCAGTGAAAAGCTACTATAAGACAACCAATATACTTTGATTTTGCTACACATAAATCTTTGCGTTCTACACTGGTTTATTCTGCAATGCTGTGCGGGACACTGGATTGATTTTATCCGGCATTTCTGATCACTTTTGTTACTTTGATCACCAAAGCTACAATGATGTTTGCGGTCGTAAGATTAGTCGAGCTGATGGGAGCGAAAGTGAGTTTATCTATGGCCTGTCACGCCAGTGTAGCTGTGCAAACAGTTGAACGATAATCACGATTGATCTGGTTGGTAAGCGAAGTGTTGAGTAGGTTGTGAGGACTCCAATCGATCGATAACCACTGTCTCACTGACTTGCCTGTGAAATGGTTGAACGATAATCGCAGTAGTCCTTCCTAGAGCATTGATGAAACTGGATAGGTCACTGGTCTGAGGTCGTCGTATCCTGAATCGAACGTATCCCTAACTGTGTTTGAGCAATGCACGCTGGTCATAACGAATGATTCGCACGGTTTCATTAGACATCAGCAACAGTGAAAACGGACAAACGAACGAATGGAAGTTTACAGACTAGTACACACTAATACAGATTTTTCATCAAATAGCATGGAAAGAATGCATAGCGAACAATGGGAGCTTGGCATATGGATAAGCATACCTGTGGTGATCCAGACTTCCGTGACCGTAATCCATGCACGACTAGGTACAGTTTCATGCCATCCAATCATCGTTCAGGAAGCTCGACCAATGGTACACCGGGCGAACATGACATCCGAGTTAGCACCTATGATGCGTCGGTGCAAACGGTTACGTGATTACAGGATGCTCGTTCAACCAATGATATGGACTATTACATTCTATAAAACATGATCTAATTCCATTAATAAACATAAGCGTTTGCTGCTATCGATTCCTCGTGTATTTCATTGCTGTCCGCAGTTCAGGTTGGAGCCAATTCAGTTCTGAGCAGTACAGTACGGATTCTCGTATTCCTAAATTCAATACCATTCCGATTACCACAATACCGTAACAGATGTACATTTGTTTTCGATAACGCCGTTTATGTTGAATTATGTTGAATTCTTACGATCTATTCTGAATCATCAACTGTGCCTAATTTTTCTACGTCATTATGTCCAATACCCCTTTAGATCATGGGGAATTCTCAACTGAATGGGACAAAAGTTAGAATTGGAATTCGGTAATTGAGTTAGAAAACTTTCCAAAAGGAAAGGGTAATTAGTTTCAGGACAAATATACATTGAAACTGAAAAAGGATCACATTCCGAGTGTACCGTTCTAATTTCAAGCTAAGAGCTTCATAAAAGATTGAATGTTCTACATGCACAAAAACCACACGATGCTGTTTCTTTGGATTCTTCTTTAAATAACTAGCACCTAATAATAAAGAATGAGAACAGGTGCGATGGAAAGTGGTACAAGGAGGGTCCGGGCTAGCGAACGAATAAAGAATGGGGCCCATCCAACCAGACGCGCAGACGTAGCGGCTGGAAGTACTTCGGGAGACAATGTTGACTACCACATGAAACTAGCGAATAGACAATTACAGCCCCACGGACAATCCGCAGCTAGCCAGAAAGGCACATACCGAATGCCACTACGTCGGAGCTGTCGATCGACGTATCTCTCGCTACGATCGGGTTAAACCAGCCGGAACGGCACGCGGAAGAATAGGCAGCGTACGTGCCAAGTGCGGAACAAAACCAGCAAGAATTGACCAACAGAGAGAGAGGCATGAATCATCCTGCCGCGTGGTTAAGAATTGCATTTATATAATTGAACGCGTACACCAGTTGTTTTTGAATTGGATCAATAAATGTTTTTCCAGACTTCTTGCTTCTCGCTGCACAAGCAACGGCGGAAATTTGGTTTACATCGATCCTGTTTAGTTTGTCACTAGTGTTCTAAATGATTTTTCATACTTTCAAAAGCGTGCACTACTGATTAACATGCTATGTCGCAATTTCTGAAATTTACTCATTTTTTTGATTCTCGACGGGTGCGACATAGCAGGATTTGGCTGCGTTTCAAGCACTACTTAAGTCTACTTCAGCAACTGGTGATACTGAGCTCTTTCAGCGTTTTTCAACTGTCCGTCAAATACATACGAATGTTCGATGGGATAGGTCAGCTGAAACAAGAAACATGACACGAACTAGTGCAAGAGAATCGATATTTTACTTAAGACCTAGACCACTTAAAACCACCAGTTTGCTACTAATGTACGCAGTAGGAATGTTGTCACACGACTAGAACCCAACTAACAACAGGAAAAGCCCACACATTCCAAACTGACGATAGAACGGTGTAGTGTCAGGTTCAAAAATTACAAGTCGCACACAATAAAAGGTTATGAAATTTGATCGCATCATGGATTAAAGAGGAAATTGGTTGTGCGTAGAAACGAGTGAAGTGAAAACAAACGTCGAACGGACAATTACACCACATACAAATGGATTAGAATGAGGAGCAAATTACCGAAAACGAGCTTGTTCACAATTCCTGGAGTTCTGAAAAACATTCACAACGACATTCTTGAGCCAATCAAACAAAGAAGCTTGAAACATTGGGTCCCCTTTATCCAATTCGTTAGAACCGAAAGAAGACAAATACTGCGAGATGTTAACATTTCTTTTAATCTCTTCAGTCGCTACAACGTAAAACAATCTGGTATTTATAGAAGCAAGATTTGATAACTACAGTGGTGAAACNGCATATTAGACACGCGTTTTATGTCATGCGGTTTCAACGAAGTAGGAAAACGAAGATGAATTTTGCTAACGAATGCCGTATAAATCCAAAGACATCGTTAGATGGCAAAGCACAGTTTCTCCACTACCAACAGAGCTGTCTTGTTCAAATGATGCCTGGCAGATTGAAGTCTTATGCTTAAATTGAGAAAATATCAGTATCCTCGATAGGATTCGAACTCACGCCTAGACAGCATGTACACTTAATTAGATTCAAACGAAGTTTAGCGAGCAAGTTTATTTTGGGTAGCTCATCAACTGGCTAATACATCACAATTTATATAAAGTCATTTTGTATAGAATAGAGGAAATAAAATAAACGATTATTCAAATGGAGAATGTTGTTGTTGTTGTTCCCTGTGTCAGTTTCACACATCTNCTTCTTTCGGTTCTAACGAATAAAAAAGAAGACCGGTGGACGATGTGAGCTCTAATTATACAGATTCTTCTGTTTGTTAAATCAGCAGATCCCCGTGGATTGTATCGAGACGTAATTTTCTGTATGCATTTCGATATTTTGAAAACCAGTTCAATGAAGAATCGGCAATTGACCGTTGATTGGAGCAGATTTCCTCTTCAATGACCAGCAGAATTTCTCTTCTCGTCATTCATCTATGAAAACACCTTGGAATCCTATCCACACGTACGAACCTCAGTGTGGACACAGAGGGGGGTTATGCAGACGAATTCCAACCGCCTCCAGAGTGGCTAGAATACGATTTTTAACTACACCAGTGCTCAGTCAGGACCGATGATGCTCCCAAACTCTGATAGATAGGCGCCTGCTCGTGCGGCTGATATACGTTGCTTCACAGGAACTCGTAAAGAGGTACACACAAAATGAGACTACAGAAACAGGAATCTTGTCTTTCAGTCACGAACACAGGATCGGTCTGGACGTCAACACGACACGTAATTTTGGAGGATACCTCCAACGCAGTACTTAGTTTACAGCTTACCGAATCCGCGATTGTGTCTCCTTTGAATGGGAGAGAACTGTATACTGAACTCTTCTCTACGTCTATTTCGTAAAACACCATCCACAAAACGTCCTGGATTATTAGATGCTCGATTATATGCATGTACGAAGATGTGCTCAAAACAGTTCGAGTTCACCAGGGTTCATGTTCTTACTCCGCTCTCGTTGGAGTGGAGTCCCCGCGTACTGCCTGCGACTAGATCGAGACGCCTCCATTGTCACTGAACAACACAAATGGTGTCAAATTTATTGTGGCCACGCAGTATGCAATATATAATTTATACGCAATTGATTTGATCCCTCTGTCCGGAAACCTAAGATCGTCAGACGACTTTACAGATTATTGGCGCCACCTTTGCGAATGCTGCATTACAATTCGAACCGTGCGACCCACTCCTCGATCTCAGATAGGCTTGCCTGCAGGTTCAGTTGCTCAATGGTTGGAAGTTCCATCACTCGACGCCAATTTGTAGCAATTGTAGTAATTTTAGTAGTTATTCGCACAGAAAACAAAAAAAATCACGGACGAGGCGTACGCACTGGACCACATAGACTCTGGGTTCGCAGGGAAAGCACAGGGCAGGTGTCTTATGCCCGTGTATTGACATTATGCCTTCGCTGTACGATCAGCACGTCGCCCCCTGAAATTCGTTAAAAAATTTCGTCACTAAGTGTGCGTTCTCGTGATCCGTGTCGATTACTGACTGTGGTTGTGTAATTGCCAGGACCGAATTAATTGCTGTGCGTTTGGTTTCAGCTTGTCTGAGATCGTCATTCCCTAGAGTCATAATAAATTCGGCGTTCGATTTTTACGTTCTCACTTATTAAGTGCATTCCATCAGCGATCTTCGATCACGGAGCTGGAGTTTGTACTAGTCAAATACACTCCCGCATTAGTTGGCTGAAATCCCGAGTGAGGGAATCAAAATATTTTTCTGCCCCTCGAAATCAAAAGGTTGGAACCATTCCAAAGATAAATGCTTCAAGTTCTCATACTCAAGTCTAAGCGGAGAATCCACAAAGCCAAATATTTGACCACAACTCGAGCATCTTATCCGGTATTTAAAAAAAGGAAATGTGCCCTTAATCTTTTGAAATCCGTATTCTGGCGTGTTGAACAACACATCTGTCAACATCCCAATTACCCCGTAATGTAGCATGAATTGGATTGACTACTGAAAACCTCCCAATTGCAGGAAGCCAGA
>UZAN01054842.1:3558-15087 GCA_900618425.1 Echinostoma caproni | reverse complement strand
AAGCCGACATCAGGGTTGGTAGATCACTGGTAGTTCACCTACGGGAGTTGGCCAAAACCCTTGATTCCAAATCAACCGCGAGGAGGCGTAAGAATCTCACACACACAAATTCTTCGTTGTGGTAGTGGCTACCGGCTCGATTGGGTATCGAGGTGTATTGGGCACCTTAGACGTTTGACCCCGTCCGAAGGGCATATGATCCGATGAACTGGACACCGGCTCCCAATGGATCCCGGTTTTCGCACACCGCTCTGCTGCCTTGCGGGTCAAGCTTTGGTTAGCCAAAGGCTCCGCTTGTGGATTCCTCAAGAAAATTCAGCTACCTTGGCCTGGGCAAACTGGCAGTATTCAGCCCACATGCAAATCATGGAAAGCTTTTCTTGTTTATAAAGAATATTGTACCATGATTTGTTTGGCACAGTTTGGATTAAGACGTGTGTAAAAATATAAATATTATATAGAGACACTGAGTGGTGTCTGAGTATGGCAAGCAATAGTACGCGTATATCTTGTCAATCTCTTTTAAACCTCAGTCTACAAGAATTCGCCATTTCCACTCTGACATTGCTTTCGACCTTCCCATTTTCCCACTACTCCATCATCAAAATGGGCGGCTATCAAATAGCAACCAAAACTAGCTCACGAAAGTACACAGTTAACGGTAGTTTATACTGAAACAATGGTTTGCTGTTATACGTGAAGGAGATCAACAACACAAAAACTGACGGACGAATATCCCGGATTAACTAACGGGATATCATATGCAAGCATTCTTTCTGCATAAACGTACTTCCAACAGATCTAACAGCGGATTCACAATATCGCTCTGCTTGCTCCCAATCTCGGAAGACTTCTCGGAAGCGATTCCCAATGTGGTCGATTTGACGAATTCCGAGACGGGAGCTCGTAAATCACCGGCTGTTCTGGTTCGGCCATCGCAGATCCCACGGCTGGTTGATTCAGTCGGGCTAGGTAAACTGTTGAGTTTAGCGTTAATGTGAGTGGCAAGCTGTTCCGGTTTGGAGAACAATGCGGACAAGAAACGCTAGGGACGGTATGAAAGAAAAAGAAGAGCAACAGTGATTCGAGGAAAGTACACATGAAAAACGCGGTAATTTATGTGACTCGTCTGTAAAACTGTAAATCAAATCACCATTCCGATAATGGTGAGAATGTGAAAGAATATGACATCAAAAATTGAAAAAATCTATCCGTATAGTTTGGGTTGGTATTGCGATCCCGGGTTCTTCTCAAAATGTATCATTTTTTACACACATTGATGATTTCGAGTGGCGAGTCGCTTAAGGTCCCGCTAAATTAGACGTGGCATTGAGCCGGAAGACAGCTTACCACTAGTGGAGTGGTGATAGCGGGGTTTGAACCATGGGGCAATGGAACCCAAAGCACATCGGCGACAGCTGCTAAACGACTGCACCGCCACCCAGAAATTGCATTGCTCCCACCCTCTGTTGAGCACCTCCTATACGCCGAATTTTCGTGGCCCGGAGGATTTCAATGAAGTGAGAAGGTTGAATCCCAATATCAAGGGCAATAACTGGTATAATGAGCCACCTGTAGCTGGCGCGTCTACGGGAGTTGGTGAATCCCAATGACCAATTCAATCATGGTAAGGAGTAGACATGTCATGCGAGGAAGCAGATTACAGAGAAGAAATATGAACAAAATAACTTGTTGTTGTTTTATGGCACACTTTTTGATCACCTCGGTCTGGTTTCCATTTGTTTGCCTTTTAATATGTATGAAATTCAGTAATGCAGACCAGTATGTGCGCGCGCCACTGACTTGTATTCTGAGCCACTTCACCGAGTCCTTGCCGAACGAAAACCGTTAACCCTCCGATCAAAAACGTCAATAGCAAGGCTCACTTCTTCGAACCTTAGCATAAAGTTGTGGTCTGACCGCAGCATAGCTACTTCAAGCCTTGTCCAACACGTGTAATGGGGGCATCCACAGGCAGACGACGAGCAGGCATATTCAAAACAAAAGGATCAAGCGATTTGAGGCAGTGTAAGGTTATTTTCTTTTTCGGAAAACGACTATCAGTACACAACGTACAACGACGAACCAAGTCATTGTTCATCCCATGCTCCCGTCAGATACCATGCACTTTTATGAGTCGGTTTTGCTTGATGTCATTTGACAGTCCCGTCAGATAAAAGAGCAGAAGGAAGAACGGAAAGTTTTGAGCAGAGTCAAATATAACAGTAGCTAAGGGATTTCGTAACCAGCAGGACTTGCTACGTCAAAGTAAGTAACAAGTGTTCCGTACGGTATACGTCACACGGTGTACCACGTCCGTTGTTGCTCCCAACATTTACAAATGAAATTGCCACAGTGTTGAAATCGTCCCAATTTTTCTTCACCAATGAGGTTAAGGTAGTTGAGTCGAGACGAAGGGAAGATCTCAAAAGGGTGATAGCTGCTGTCTTCGACCGGGCACAGAAGTGGGATCTGCCGCTAAATTATGGTAAAATTTAGTTGTTATAGAGGACCACCGAAAGCCTAACAGTGGTGCATGATCAGGGGCTGTTTACTGTAGAAGCAGTAAGCAGGCCTAAGAACCTGTGTATCATCGTCACCTCGGGTCTCCGGTGGGTAGAGCAGTGCACAGCAACTGCAAAATAGGCCCCAAGAGAACTTTTCAGACCGACGTCAGCACTGTCTTGGGGAAGACCAAATGCGGGAATGTCCCTGTCCAAGGCTATTATCAGACCTTATCTTGCGTATTGCGTGCAGGCATGGTTACCCTTCTTCAAAACAGATGTGCTTGCCTAGAGGGGGTTCATAGGCTGGCTCACAACACGAAGGGTTGAAGGTTAGATGGTGAAGTTTAAATACCAAAGGCTCCAGAACATGTTTTTTTCTCTTCAGAGGAGAAGACTCCGAGGGGATCTCATCGAGACCTCCAAAATAATTGAGGATTTGTAGAGCATTGGCCCGGAGTATTTATTTCATAAGGGCCTCAATTCACGAACAAGCGGTCATTGCAAGAAACTGGGACGGATAACATGGGAGGGTAACATAAGCAGAAATTCTGATCCAGAATCGTAGCATCTTTATATTTATTTTATATTTGTCACCGGCTGGCGAACAAGTATGGTTCGAACGCAACAACAATAATAAAAGAGGACAGGGGTACAAAGCAGAGAAAACGCGGGTCAAACAATTACAGCGGATAAAAACAATGAAAAGTTGTTTGTTTCGCCGTATACCCTTTTATATTTTTCCATTAATTTATCGTTTTTTTATGAAACACGAGATTTCACCAGGCACACCGCACATCATTCGGTAAATATCTTCACCGACGGTTAACTGTGAATACGCTGTGGCACACCGCAACAAATAAGCAGTCGCGAACAAACAGCGGTGGCACTACCTATCCACAACCCGGGTACGCGCCTGGTAGCATTCCGCTCTGTTTAACCCAAGGGTATCCAGACGGTGATGCACACTGTTCCTTTAAAGGAGAAACGGATGCCGGAACGGCACTAAGTCATATCCGCTGCGAATTAGGTTCCTAGACGGGTGAAGCTCTCGATCACCTCGCGTTCACCATCAGAGTATAAGTGCAAAAACTACAGTCGGATTTGTATAAATACTTTGTATTTGGTCGATGCAAAGCATATCCTATGTCATGAGATGTCGATAGCCAGGTGGTAAAAAGCATGTTGGACTGCCAGTGTATTGCCAAACAGCGATGAGATGTAATCGGCATATTCTAGCTCAAGAACTATCACCGGGGACTAATTCAAGTCAACTGTTTGTTAGAGTGAACAAAGTATTCTGTTTCAGTTTTTGCAACCATTAACCATGCACTTTTGTGCGCCGGCTTCGGTTGCTGTCTTTTGGTGTCCCATTAGGATAAAAGAGTAGAATAAAGATTGAAATTTTGAAAGGAAATTCAAGCGAAGATGGACAATTCGCACAGAGTGGTGTTGGGAAAACAATGAGCGGATGCACGAGCGCCATTATTCTGTAGCGTAGTCTGTATGGCGAGGTTGAAAATAAATGAGGATAAAGGGCAACTTCCTTGCATTTTACTGACCACAGGCCCTAAGCCGGCTTGAGGTGTGACAATAATACTCTTTGAGGATGAATATATATCTAAGGCACTCCATTTCTTAGTGCACGTTTCCACATAGCGGTCCAATTGCTAGAATCGAGGATCGCAGACGTCTAGGAACATAATCGTTGGCCTCTGATAAGCATAACCGTGCTCTAGCAACTGTCGGAGGACGAGAATTTCATCGGTGCATTCACGACCGGCGACAAACCCGGTTCGATCCTGGTAAGTTCATTTTTAGGCGTATTGTACAATATGTAGAGGATATCGGACGCCAACAGCTTCTGGGCTATTAAGATTAGAATTATGCTCCTGTGGTTAGCGCAGAGGCACTGCTTGTCTGTTTTAGAGGTGGAGACCACTCGTCTCCCCCCACCCCCTTCCCTTTTCGAGATTCCCACTGGTTTGTTCCGTGAGGTTAAACTAGAGCTGGGGCCACTAATCCCTGGCACTCTGTGACGTTCCATGGCTTGGATCTCTTTGTGGATTGTCTCCTCGGAAAATGGGTGTGTTGAAACTGATCAAGCGGAGCGTGCTGGGGTAGCTGTGGGAGAAGCTGAATCTGACGGTCAGCTAAACAGTAACTCAAAGTGTCCCACACTGAGTGCGACACGCCGTGGATGATTGTGAATTTTTGGGGCGTACGTTTCATACCTGGAGTTTTCATACCAATGACCCAAATGAGATGGAACGGCTCATCGGAGTCAACAAGGCGCGACTCTGATTAAATCCAGTGTGTCAAGACAGGACGTAGCAGACCACAAGTCATGTTATGATATTACGCTGCCCTGGTGAAAAAGGATATCGCAGGTCATAATATACCTGGGAATTGATACTTTGTAAGTTGTCGGGCATCCCGACTTCCGCTCGGGTGGTATGACTGTAATGAATTGGAAATAAATGAAACCAGCTTGGAAGGACGGAAACCAAGAAAATGATCATAAATAGATAAAACTATACACCGGATCGGTAATGAACCAGTTATTTTGACATGGACGTTGGAAGGTAAACGTTGATATGGCAAATTACCACACGATATAATCAAAGATAGATTGCGTTTGCCGGGTCACTCCTACTCGTTGCCAAACTATAGCTACAAGGCTGTGACGTCTTAGATAAGAACAATAAGATAATTTTAGTGAAACCATCTAACAGCTTACCTGAATATCCACGTCGTCCTGCGACTCGGATCCCACTAAAGGAACAGACATCGTGGTCTGACCAGATACAACATGACGAGGTGTTTGAAGGCTGAAAGCGAATCGAAAATAAGATTGTGCTTTGAAAAGAATTGGGACTTTGCAAAAAGAAAGCTAAATTAATGGAACTGTTTGATGGGGCATCATTATTATGATGATTGAAGTGTCTGAATCCGACTGATACATAAAACGTACCGCTTTCGACGAGACGAGCTGGAAGGAGTTAGGGATTCCTCGCGGAGACTAGAGTCGGAGCCAACAGACAAACGCTTTGCCTCGGAAGCGGGAGGTAGATGATTGAACACAGTGAACGGCAAAGTGTTTACGGACGACGACGTGATGCTTTTGGTGCCACCAGAAGACACCTGTGGGGAAGTATCCTTGGAGTTATTTTCAGAGTCTGTATTAATAATTGTTCCACTTGGGGGGTTTCGTGACTTCAGTTCGGATTCACCTGACGGGAACTGATGTGTGCTGGGAGATGAGGCGCAATCCATTCGATCGCCTGTTTTCTTTTCAACAGTGCTGGATGCTGATTGTGTTAGATCGGGCTTCACAGTAATTTTACTTTTCCTAGATTCTATCAACCGATCTCCGGGTGCGTGTGTGTCAGGTTCTGAAACTGAATCCCTAGATTCCTCGCACGGATCTTCCACCGTGACAACCTCTAGGGGACCAGGCGACTCAGAGGGAGAGGAGTCTTCATGAAACGGGCTAGTGGAGGTGGATTTTTCACAGACCACTGGACGACAAATAGTTCCAGGTTCGTCGAGCGCTTCCGCTTTTGAACTAGCTGTATTGAAGAAAACTGGGGTTTCGTTCCGAACCAAACGGATCAATGGACGAGTCGTGGTGCCTGGTGGCAAAATTGAAATAGCCGATGCTGAAGAGCGAGTGTGTAGTGAAAAAGAGGACAGAAAACAAAGAGAGGGAATGAGTGATTAAACATAAAACGAGGCTCGTTGCTCTCTCAGTTGCTGTATGTATGCATTTCACACGCGTTTGAATCCAGATTGTGGGCCAACAAGTCACAGTACAAGAAACATTAGAAACAAGAGAAAGTTCCATTATTTGTGGGTGAAATACTGCCAGGTTTCTCAGGCCAAGGCAGGCTGCTGAAGGACCTAACGGAACCGAAACAAATAAAAACGTATACAAAAAGGATTCACTAAATGTATTTCTATGAAAAACCAACGAGCGCAGCTGGTTTACTTGCTCACACTATTGTTTACTTCCAGAAAAATATACAGTATGTGGAGAAAAGTAAGTAAAGAGAGCACATATCCTTTCATGAGGTGTTATAATGCGCCTATATTAGTCTCTCATGTGAAACTGCAAATTAAACAAGAGCTTACGTAACCGGATGAAAAAAACCCTATCTTCCTTGATGGAAGGAAGCTTCAATTTTGTATTTTTGTTGCTAAAACTCCTCCCTCCATTTTCGCCTTAGCAGTCAACTCTAAGAAACGAATGACAGTCGTTAAAGAAGTTTCCAGAAAGAGCTTTAAATCGGTGTAGCCTGATTGGTAACACTTAATCCTTTAATACGAGGGATCCGGAGTTTGAATCTGAACCGGATGGTGGAAAGACAACCAATGAGGATCGTGGGTGGCGAGGAGGTCTGAAAGATAGTCACTCAAAGTATACTCCAATTTTCTGTATTTCTCCAGGTAGCCTTTGTGTGGCCATTGTCAGCTTACTGAAAATTTGTTGTACACTTCTATAATCATGTACAACCAATAAACAAAAAGGAAAGTAAAAGCATTTATGTACACTTATCGTGCATCTCTACATACGATTAGCTGCGAATTGAAAAGAAGAGATAAATAAGTTTTCATACCTTACAGACAGAAAAAGAAAAGATCCACATAAAAACCAAAAGAAAACAAGATTTGTTACTGAAATCACTCTCGCTTAATCTGTTCTGACAGACAATGAGGATTTTTGTGACTCCCTGTTTCAATGAACAGTAAAAGCATGAAGTAACGATACCAAATTCCATGCATGACATCAGTTTGGGAAAGACAATGCAACCCGTGGGTTTGGGTTTTTATGCACTCACACATTCCCCGGAGGACACTGCCCGTTTTTCTCGCAGTGAACGAATTCGGTCTGACCGCGACCAGAGGCAATCGAAACAGGTGGGGATTCTGCTTAACTTGTATGCCGCTAATTCCATTTGAATGATCTGTGCTGATCACACGCGGTGGCAGATAGGCCTTGCCAGTGGGCATCCACAAAGGGCGTATTGGGCGTATGGGTGGGGTACGATTTAGTCCGACAGTGCTGTTCTTTAACAACTGCGGTAACAACGATGCCATGCTACCCAGTTGACATGACATGTTTGTGTTGGATAAATGATGAGCCACTGGCGGGAGAGGGACAAGTAAGTGAAAGAAAGATGTGATAGAACTTCAAAATACTAATCTCCCGGATATAATCCTAGGAGTGAGATAAAAACAATACGCATGAAAAGATATTTAACTCATCATAATCATGCCTTAGCTGTGGCAACGATCACCGGCTTCAATTAGCATCGTTCTGTATTAAACACCTTGGGCCTTCTGACCCCGTCCAATCGGCTAATGGTGCAAAGAAATGGACACAGCTTATCACCCCACCCCACTGGAATGGTGAAAGAGGGCACACTTGACGAACACCGCTGCTAGTTACCAACGACCTACTCAGCTCGCCGTAGACCCTTACGCTACCAGAAATATGCGAGAAGAGTGAACTCAGGATGCTCACGTACTTCTGCGGCATTTTTTTGCAAAGGAGCAAACCCATAATGGATTCACGATCAACTGAGTCGAAAGCTCCTTTTAGTTCAAGGAATACGACAACCGTTGGTCGACGGTGCGCATGGCGTAGCTCCAGAACTTGACACAGAGTGAAGGTTTGGTCGATACAACCGCGACTTGGTCGAAATGCTGCTTGTTGTTTGCGGATGTTTGTCTCGCTAAGCGGCGTCAGACATCGAAGAATAATGGAAGCTAGTAACTTGGTGACGATTGGGATCAAACTTATTCCACGGTGGTTTGCGCATTCATTGTAAGATCCCTTCTTAAAAATTGGAACGATCAGTGATTCACTCCAGGATGATGGAATGCGCTCGTGTAACCAGATATCACGCATTAAATCAGTAATGATGCCTACGAGGTAATCGCCCCCATCTTGGAAAGAGTGGGAGGAAGCCCATTTGGTCCTGCTGCTTTTCCTTTCTTTAGGGCTTGGATGCAAGAACGAACTTCTGCTGCAGTAGGAGGTTCAGATGACACTGCCCACGGAGCCTCAGATACACCAGAGAAGATAGCCTGGTTAGCGCTTGGCCAGCTGAACTGTTCGTTGAAGTACTCCGCCCACCAGTCAAGCAGTTGTTCCCTATTGTGAATAGCTTGCCCACTTTTGTCGCAGATTGTTTCACTAACTGTGGTTCGCCGACCTCCCGTATTGCGTATCAGTTGGAACAGTCTTCCACTATTCCCTGATGCAGCTGCTACTTTCATTTCATCAGCTATTATTGCCCACCAGTTCTCACGGTCTTCTTTGAGACTCTTCTTGAGTTGACGTTGCAGATGCCACCTAGCTCTGCCTTGATCCCGGGCGTTCAGGATTTGCCGTTTTTTCTCCATCACTGCTGCTGACTGATCAGATACCTAATGCCTCGATCGGGCTACCACTTCAGCTCCACAAGCAACCTTCAATGCGAAGTGCATAGCTCGGCTCATCTGATCCCACTATTCATCTACACTACCACCCAGCGGCGTATTTAGCTCTTACCCTAGTTCTGATTCAAAACGGGTATGAACGGCTGAATCTGGTAAGCGATGATTTGCCAATCGAGTTTGATGGATTTTTATGTGATCAATGAGTTGGAGAGTAAATTGCATCAAAACTAATGCACGATCAGATTCAACGCAGGTCCTGCAGTTTTGTACTGAACCACACCAACGGTGCTCGATCTGAGTTAGCGTGCCAGTTGAATTTGAGCGTCACGTTGCTGTCCGTTGAGGCTGTGTCGGAAGTTGGTGCTGGAAAGGAACAGATGATGGTCTGCACAGAACTGAAGAAGTCGATCGCCATTATCTGTTCGCTAGCAGGGCAGAGAACGATGACCGCCTAGGCAAGCTTCCGATGCGCTCAGTTTTCCAACTTGAGCGCTAAAATTACCAGCGAGAACAACCATATCGGAGATGCAGCTCAACCGAATGAGTTCGGTGAGTTTTTCATAAAACTCGTCCTTTTGTGAGTCAGAATTGCAATTGGTCGGTGCATACAAACACCTTTTGATGTTGCTTCCCTTCCAGGAGCTGATAGACCCATGGAGCCGCATCGCACATAAGCGACTGTTGACGGGAATCCAAGCGAGTACAATGCCCACCCTATGCTGGCCTACTGAACGGGCTTCGTGATCACCTGCGTACGGAGTAAGAACCTCGAAGACAACCTCGGTGCACTTAAGTGGTTTATAGTATTGGAATCTAGGATTCGAGTCTCCGACACGCAGCAAATATCGATCCCCAAGGACTCCATTGTACGCTCCAGACAAGCTTGTTGACCTACCTGCATCAGAGTCCTCACGTGAAAGGCTCCCAGATTCAGTGGCTGACGAGGATTCAGAATCTGCAATCTATTTTTTGGTGAACTGCTTATCGTGCTACTTGGAAACGAACTTTGGCGAGTGACGAACAAGTTGTCTGAGGGAACTTTACAGGTCGGAAGAAGGGGTAAAAGGAGAGGGTTGGGTATGGAAGAAAGAGTTAAACAAAGGTTGAGATATCTGAGCAGTAGCCCACTTATCACTACCCACCCTGCTCGATGCAATGGGCAGCGCGGTCTTGATTATCCTACGCAACGACTGATGCGGTATGGAATTATTTTTTGTTTTCGTTCGACAGGATGCGGCTTTTAGACATCACTCCGCTGCTGTTATGTCAGATTTCGATTAGCTAAATGTCACCGAGACATGGAAACCTCATCCAGGTCGCATATGGCATGCAAAGACAAGATCGACAGTCCGATCGGACGGCTATATAGAAAATCTGTCGAATGACCAACGAGTTTCTATGCCACCGGAAACATGCCTTTCAATCAACACTTGGAAAGAAGTACGTCCTCTAAAAGACCCGGTGTAAATCTAGATATCTTTTGTATCAACCTCCTACAAAACGTCCTGGTTTTTATGAAGCAGACTTACTCTCTTCAAGGAACCAATCGAAGTATGACAATCACAATTCACGGGAGAAACAACTTAAAAATTTATAGGGTAATTAGTGGCTCCAGTGGGAACTACGGTTATAATGGACCGATCTATTAGTTACCTATCCAATATGAAAAAGTAACTACAACTGATTGTCGAGTTTGTCCTTCGAGGAAAAGTAATACATTCATAAGTTAAGCAACTAGTATCCGAGTTCAATAAGTTAACGAATCCCATTAAAGGTCAATAAAAACTTACCAAAATTGGTCATTTGTAAATAATCTTTGATTAAGTCTATCAAGGTAATTTGTGTTAAATTCATTGGAAGTTCGGCGAGTTTTGTATATTGCGATCGTAATTCTTCCAATTCCTTGCTTTCCATAAACAGCGAACCAGCCGCATTGTGGTGCCCATTGTAAAGCAAGTAACCTAAAGAAAATGCCATAGCTGAAAACACTCTTACCCAAGATAAGACGACAAATTTCTGAAGGCAGTAAACTGAAGTATTCAGGAATAC
Source organism: Echinostoma caproni (assembly GCA_900618425.1). Taxonomy (NCBI): domain Eukaryota; kingdom Metazoa; phylum Platyhelminthes; class Trematoda; order Plagiorchiida; family Echinostomatidae; genus Echinostoma; species Echinostoma caproni. The sequence goes on along the minus strand of UZAN01054842.1, from coordinate 4,087 downwards.
TTGAGGTGTTCAAACCAGACATTGCAAACAACAATCACATAATAGTTCCTGATGATTGTACCTGAAAATTAACGCGGGGAGGAATGCTAATGATTAGTCGACTAAATTTAACATCATCATCGTACAGCGAAATACAGTGAGATGAACTTCACTGATCCCTGTCAAAATTTAATATGCTGATGGAACATTCCGATAGGTAAGTAAATCGGCACTTTGTTGGATCGCATACAAGTCTGTGCTCTCGTTAAACATCAGTTGAGAAAACAAAGTAAGCTATACTGATACGACGATGAAGGTAACTGCACACTGTGAAGACTACGCCTTCGGAGGGAAACGAGAAATCCATCTATAAAACACAGGCAACGGAAGTAGGTTGGGGTGCAAGGGACGAGGGTTGTTTTTGGTTTGAGACGCTAAGAGATACGAAAGCTGAAGTCCTGTAGAGAATAAAAACGATAAACTAACATACGTAAAAAAAATATCAGAATTTGTATGGTGAAACAGACAAAAAACGTTGTTAATCTTGTTC
>UZAN01054840.1:2352-15090 GCA_900618425.1 Echinostoma caproni | reverse complement strand
ACCGATAATCTTGATCAAATTCAGTCATTCTCCTCCACATCGGGGCTAACCCTAAACCCTAGTAAATGTGTTGAGTGTTTATATAGTTTTGCTCGCTCTCCATATCCGGCACACCAAACAGTGATTAATAAAAATCCTTTATCCAGGGTGAACTCTGTCGAATATCTTGGTGTAACCATAAATAGCAATCTTCATTGGTCTACCCACATCCACAACTGCACTGGTAAACTGCAACGCCTTTCATTTTAAATACGAAAGCTCAGGCAGTTTCACGGATCCCAGTCAGTTATTTCTACTTTTGTTTATCAATGTGTTTCCCCATCTTACTCTACTATTCCCCTGTTATATTTCCTGGTTTATTCAAACAGGACTTCAAAATCTTAAGATGCGGTCTAACCATTATTGGTCGGGTCTCTTCTATTTCTGTGGATGAACTAGCTGTAAAGCTTTCAGAGTATCACGTAACTTCCTGTGTCAAATTTTCCGAGAGGATGCTCACAGATTCGGACTACCCATTGCATGCAGAACTGACATTTGTCGATCCCATCATTCAAAACGCTCCCAATTCCGCCAAAGTTCATCTCGAATTAATGCATACCGCAAATCACCCATACCGTATCTTGCTGGTCTACTCACAAACAAAGAGCTAACAATAAGTGAACTTTGTCTTAACCTTGGATTATGAATGTGTTCATGCCTGTGAAAACTTTTCTCCCCGTTAATTATGTACATTGTAACGGTTAGCGTGCATGATTTCTTAACTGAAATGTGAGCTCCAGTGCTTGCAATACAATACAATAAAACAACGACGTCTTGCACGTTTAGTGGTGCAGTATGATGCACAGTCTGGCTGGAACTCCAAAGAAGAGCCCGGGAAAAGGTATACCCTGATGAACCAAAACCATCTTGGAGGGAGGTCGAGCTAAGGCACCCAAGGAAAACGGATCCGACAGAGCAAAACAGGGTAGAATTCCTGACTCCTTTGGCGGAACGAACAAAAAGGCTTGGATCCAGGATAAACAGGCGCAAACGAACGGGGCATAGGCTCGAGAGTGAACCCTGAGTAGCCACTTTCTGTAAAATGCTGAAAACTAGAGGAGGAGTGTAGTGACAGTGTCAACCCTTTCCGAACATGTTACTTTTTCATCTTCCGGATCTTGTTGTTTTACCGAACCAAGATTACCTCGTTGGTCACGGTACGTTGACTTTCACTTTGTACACGCTTACTTACCTGTACGCCTCTCTCTCTACTCTCCGGCTCATTACAATACAACCGTCGTTGAGGTTTCGTCATATCAGTCGTTCTGCTTTGGTTCGTTACCTCTACCGTTGTAAGACGTACGAATTTGTGGAAATCATTAGCCTAGAGTCCAAATTGGTGAGCCCGACCTGATAATTTTACTTTTTTTAGTTATCGCGCACTTCAGTTTCGTTATTACTGTTACGTTATTCCACTTGCTTAGTCCTTTCGATTATCGCTGGTGGAACGTAAGATTTATCTGCACGACTATTATTGAGTTGAGACATAGACCTTGTGCAATTTTTTTATCTACTCATCACTCACGTACATGATGCGAAACGTTCCTGCTTGGTGTGTCAACTTTGTAAAATCTTACGTCACACTAAGACTCCGTTAGGCACCTTCGATACTCCAACCACCCGTTTCCAGTGCATACACATCGATTTAGTGGGCCCACTACCGCAGTCAGGAGGTTTCCTATATCTACTGACTTGAGTTGACCGTTTCTCCCGTTGGTCAGAAGCAGCCTCACTTCCTAATTGCTCATCCGAAACGACAGGTAAGGGATTTTTGGAGCGTTGGGTAGCAACGTACGGCTGCCCGGTAACTGTCACCACCGACAGAGGTTCGCACTTTAAAGGGTCATTTAAAGCTCTCCTCACTATGTTAGGGTGCAAACACACTCGCACAACCGCATATCATTCAGCGGCCAACGGCCTGGTTGAGCGTTTTCATAGACAACTCAGTGCAGCCCTCAAGGCTCCTCCCGGTTCAGAATGGCATGAGGGTCTTCCGCTTGTCCTGTTGGGCATTCGGAATACGATAAAAGCCGACTTGCACACTACACCGGCCGCACTAGCCCTCGGCTGCACGTTACATCTTCCGGGTGAATTCGTTTCACCCAAGCCCTAACTTAGCTTTAACTACTCAGATTTTGCTCGACTGGAGCATCACATGCGTTAGGTACACGCTGCTACCACACGGCAGCAAACAGTACCCGCCTACGTGCTGAAGGATCTTACGCGTTGCACGCACGTTTTTCTTTGCGTTTATAGTATCCACACACCTCTGCAGGCACCATACACCAGTCCGCATAAGATTATCATGCGTAAAGACAAGTACGCCATAATAGAAGTTAGCGGCAAAAAGTAGTTCTGTAGTTTAGACCAACTAAAACAGGCGTTTTTAGAAATTGACACCACTTCTATTATACATACGGTAGCTGCAGGTCCTCCGTCAGTCGACCCCACGCTAACCAGACCTACGGAGAACCACCTCTCAACACTACCATCGATACTGGTGAAGTACGACCGCCGCGGTCTTGAAGTCTGTAAATCGGTTCGTTTTCAGTGTTGATATAGCATCCTCCCAAGTAGTTTTCATGCACCTCAATTGATCCCTCATGCTTAACTTGTAAATTGTATCTTATAACCCTTTTTTGCATAAAAACAAAATACCCAACAAACATGTTTTTCTCTCATTCATTCTTGGTATTATTGTTCGCTGTTACCGATCAGCTCCAACAAGAGCTGTTTCAAATTTCTTTTTTCTGTTCCAGAAACACAACCCCGGGAGAAGAGAACACAAACCGACCACATGAGAGAACATAATCAACAGGGAAACTTCAATTGCTCCGCCCTTACTCTCAACAAACCTACCGATCCAGCATCTTGAGGGTATCAAAGACCTTTTTATGACAGCTCCGGTCAGATTTTTACTGGCTCGTACGCATCTGTGACGGACCCATTTTCAACACATCCGTTTTCTTCGTTTAAAAATCAGGGCAAGTAGCGAAACAGACATCTTTTTGTTCCAATATCTGCGCATCAACCGGACTAATAAAGATTCACTTCACCTACAACATTTTCAAAAGACAATAAAACTGCACCCACACGCACATTTATCGAAGGTACTTCTTAGCCATCTAGGGAGGGAACTCTGTAGTGACAGTGTCAACCATTTCGGGTTATGTACCTTTTCCGTCTTCCGGACCTTGTTGTTTTACCGGACCAAGATTACCTCGTTGGTCACGGTACGTTGACTTTCACGTTGTGCACGCTTACTTACCTGTACGCCTCTTTCTAACTTACACACGCAATTCCAGAATGCTATGTTCCTTCAGAAGGGCCAATTTCATTCTTATACGAGAATTCCTGATCAACAGGCTGGGCTCCGAAGCGTTGATACTGACCCGAACAACCTAAATGAGTTACTGGAGAGTAAAATTCAGGAAGCGGACTATTTTTTATTCCTAGTGTTCAAGCTGTATCTGACCACCTGCGTGCAGGAAGGGCCAAAGTTGCACGGATGGGGGAATTTAATTTGGCCGCCTTTCTGGGGGGCGTGTAGCGGAAAAGATACTACATATACGAATAACAATGAAATAAACGGTACCAGGAACGGACTCACAGAAGGATTGTCCGCTGGTCGATTGATCCTGTTCTTCAGATGTGTGGTTCCGGTTGATGAGGTGCAGTGGAGCTGAAATGGATGGCTGCGACAGTTAACGGACCGCTCGACGATAACTGACGAGGATTGGGTAATTCCTCAGCAACACTCGGAGAACACGTGCGTATTTACGAACAGAATTTTGCATTGCGTGTTAGGTGCTGCGCATATTAAAACAAGCTGTACAATCAGGTCAGATAAAATGGATAGAAAAGTAAAACCCTACAGGCGATCCTCCGGAGCACCCATTCGAAAAGTTGACATCTGATTGATGGGACCATACGCACTGACGGCTTTTCTCTGAGATTGATCTGTACGTGCGCAGGACATACACTTAAGTTCATCGAGCTGCATGCTACTGGCTTGAAGCAGACCACTGTCTCCTTTAGGTGGAAAGCTTCGGGCAATATGGGCTGCGAGTGGGTTACGGTAGTTTCCAGACGTATGACCGGAATGAAATCGCTTCGAAGAAGCTTGGAGTCTTTTGAGTCTTTCGGAGTGTTCTGCTTCGCAAAAGGGAGCCTAAGGTGCAGGGGTTTATCAACCGATACCCCCATAAGCCCTTTGCAGGATCGTTTTAGGAATGGAGTAAAGGTGATGAGCTTACTAGCTGTAGAAGGGAAGCCAATAGCTACAACGAGACCGAGAGCACTTTGATTTTTTGGGAATAAGCCAACTTTAAGCTTCTCTCACGGAGTGCTATTTACGTATGGATCCCCTCGTCTTTGTTCCAGTATACAATGTTCTTTGAGCACATTCAAACCAATCAAAACACCAAGCATCGGACAGCTCGTTTTGGGAAAATCGACTGTTTATAAGTGGCTTCATCCAGAAAGCGTTTTGGCACCTGGTGTTCAGACAAGACTCCCGAGTACAGACGCGACGGTGTATGACTTTCGGACGCCTATTTCTTCGGCACCATTGAAGGAATTTACTTTAAGGGTTAAACTGGAATACTTTTGCTGACATTCCCTAACGGCGCATTCAGTAAAATGTCTTTTGGTTTACCCTTTAGACTCAAATGATTTGCTAGGTCCGTTTCTTATCAGGGAAGTGTCGGTTCCTGTGTCCAACAGGGCGTTGGTTATGGAAGAGCCTCAACAAACAAACTCCATAGCCATTAGAAAACAGCTGACACAAAGCACTATAAACTCTTGGCACCTATTTCGCTTTGTGCATCAACTCGTGGTGTTTACGGAGACAGACCTTTTTCGCATCTGGTTTTTGACAAACACTTTGCTACCAGATACCGGGTCGGAGACACCTAAAATACAACCTGTGTTTAGAAACCATCAACTAAGGGTCTTGTGCGGACAACGTTTAAAACTCTTGACAATCATCAAGAAAGTGGTTTAGTGCACCAATGACACATGCACTATTGTTGGACACAAGTGCAAATGCCTTCTGTTGCATTACAACTCTGTCGGTAATGTCAGGCATTTAGTACAGTGTCAATCTATTCTTATTTACCAGTTTGACTGTTATCTTTTGGGTTTATTTTATGGAGTCTGTTGTACCCCACTATTAAGTTTCTCGTCAATTACAATAGTTATAAAATTGTGCTATTTTGGTCATCCATAAATCGGTTTTACGTTTACTATTAGTACCGTAACTGGCGACTGACAGGAGCTAACGGTCTAACCTAACCGATCCTTGACACCTAGACTACGTTACACCACGAGTGTTTATAAAAAGGTATTGCTGCTACAGAAGCAATCATAATCTTGCAAGAAAACCTCCGTGAAATCACTTTTTTCTTGCTCTAATATCATGCCTCGACACACTGTAGATCGCCCAAAGATTCGAGTCAGCAACCGAGCACCCAGATCTAGTCTGTCTGCAAATTCCCTCAAAAATTGCTCCGTCCCCTTGGCTGATGTGCTCATTGAGGGTGTCAAAGTAACCTCAAGGATTGAAAGCACCATCGCAAACCTCAATAGTAGGCTGGAATCACTAGAACTAGTCAAGTCGACCCCAGCTCCACTGCATTCCTCATGGACTCCATGTCCCAAACTATGAGGGCTGTTTCTTGATGATATAGCCTCTGGAATTTGTAAGCGCATTTCTAACTAAAACCGCAGTTGTATTCAATGTACAAGACGAAATTCCCGTAGTTAAGATCAAAGAAATAATCTTGAATACTTCAAATATTGACCGGTACCGCTGCAGCTGTATCCGTCTCCGGAAAAGATCACAAAGTTACTCCTGCCCTCTTCTTTTCCTGCCACTGCTGCCTCTTACTTGAGTTGGAAACTTTCCAGCTCTAACCTGACGTCACTGTGAACGTCAAAATGTTCGTACTCTCGGCAACAATGGTCAGAATGACCAAGGAAAGCTACACAGGCAGCATCAGACTGAGACTCGTATTCTGAAGAATCGTCAGTGAATGGATCCATAGCACAAATAGATAAGGAGAAATAAAGCAAAATGGTGGATCACTTAACGAGAGCAAAATCACCTAAACCAAATAAATGCCACAGTTTTATCATAGTCAAAACTGCAAGGAAGAAATCGGATAAGCAAAACTAACAAGCACAGAAATGTTTGCTTGACAAAAATTTAATTATTGTTAGCAACTTTCAAATACTCGGCAGACGAATCCTGAGCCAATTCGAATACCATTGCGTCCTTTTCAGCTCGTAAGTCCAATACACGTATTAAATTACAGAAACACCTTGATCTAGGACGAACGGGGTTGAACTTTGCAATATCGGTTATTCGTCAACTGGAATAAACAAATTGGCACGCGGTATCGACGATCAATCCCGAACTGGAACGAACTCGATAATAAACAACGATCCCAAGCAACCGAAACCGAGAACAAAACCGACGACAACAAAAACACGAATACAGATGATAGACCAAGATGTGTATATGGTATCTAAGACACATAATAAATTGTGCAAAGCAGGAAAAGCATACTTAAATGTATGCTTACCCAAACAGAACGCAGATGAAAATCTTTGTGTCAGAGTTTTTTTGATGAACTTGCGGGTGTAGCCGTTGCGGGCAAATACTTTTGATTCAATTAAAATTATCTACCAGGCCCGATGAAAACACGCCAGAGAATTTCCCAACTATTTTCAGTGCCTACTTCACATTTCCCCCAAATAACCTAGAGCCTTCAATGGTTTCCTATTTCTAGTTCCAGTTCTGTTGCATTGAGTGGCAGATTCCATGTGTCGGACCACTTGACCACCTTTGCGATATATTCTTCTAAGTTTCATCTTTCAGTCGATCCAACCACCTTTACATCACCAACGTAGATGAAGCATGATGAGCTGGTAACTTTTGCTCAATCATCTATGAACAACAGACATATAAGCGGGCATAACGCCGACCTTTGTGGCACGCAACTAGTGATGTTTGTTCTCCTTATCTCCCTACTCCTATTTGTCAAGAATTGTGCCATCCATTTATATACTGTTCCGTGAATACGAAAACCTTAACTTATGTAGAAGAAATCGATGACCTATGGAATCGGTGACCTTACTGAAATCCAGGTAACATACCTCTACTGTTCTGCCTTCGTCCACCCTATTAGTGGTCTCGTCTAGGTAGCATAACAGGTAAATCAGGCCCTACCTGCTTCTCAAAAGACCATGCTGAGCCTCACTAATTAATTCATACTTGGAATGCTCAACCAGAGGAGGTCAAAGGCTCATTCAAGGTGCCCACCTTACAACCACCAGCTGGTATGAAGGGACTACTAGGTAATCCACCACCAAAGGCATTCACCCCCGTGCAACCTGAATCTTGTTTCTCCTAAACTAAAAAACAAAAAAATTATCTTCCTGCGCCAAAACCCGTACTGTTGGCAATCATCGCCAGGTTACTCGCAGTGCGAACGCAAAGACAGGACTGTAAGAAAAATACGACACGCCATCCTTCTTTCCTGTCCGCAGTAGACCACTCTCGCCCAACAAACAGCGGGAAATCCATAAAGCTGCCAAATCAATCTCCATAGTACGCAACATGTAAACCAAATACGTGAAACCACCCTTAAAGAAGCTCTCACGGGTGACACAAACCACTCAGATAAAAGAGTGAAGCAAACCCACTCCACAACTCCCTCACGACCCTTGCCATCCTACTAGACCTGCTAAAATGCATAGCCGGCAGGTGCTGAAGTGTGTATCAACCAATTGCCTCAGTATGCTCAATAAAATCATCTTCTTAGAAGAGAGGCATCAGATCCCCAATTTAAAACATGAGACCAGTAGACTCCTAGTAGTTATAAACCCATCAGCCTAACTAGCATGCCCAATAAGGTCTTAGAACAAGTTTTAAAAAGGGCAATACTGAAACCCTTATCAGACAATCAGCTTCTTTCCCGACCCCAACACAGCATCCTCCGTGGCAGATCCTGCATCTCCAATTAGCTATCTGTCACGAACAGTCTAACTCAAGCCCATGATGACGGCTCGATTCCCAACGCAATTCACACTGACATTGCAAAAGCTTTTGATTGGGTCCCCTCGCTCGTTTACTCTATAAAATTGAGTCATAGGCCTCACTGGCAGACTCCTGGCCCTACTTTCTCACGAGCCGCACCTTCTCAGTCCGCGTCAGTTCATCGCTCTAATCCGCTTCTTCCATTTCCACTGGAGTGGAGCAAGGTTTTCTACTTGACCCTCTACTCCTCCTTATATGTGTTAATGACATGCTACGCATGATCGAAGTTAACGTCACAATGTTAGCCGACAATGTGATAATTTGGGCTTCAACGACAATGGAGAGTGTAGAACACCATAAGGTTCTTGGTTTCTGGCCGATCAGGTCAATCTTGTTCTCCTACCACCATCTCCTACCACATCTCCGTGGCTGAATAAGACATTCCCAGAACAGCAGTCACAACCTCATTTGGTATGTTCGAATTTTTACGAATGTCTTTTGGTTTACGTAACGCAGCACAAACTTTTCAACGTTTTATGGACCAAGTAACTCGAGGTCTTGACTTTGTTTTCGTTTATTTGGACGACATTTTAATAGCTAGCACTTCACCCAAAGAGCATAGCTCCCACTTACACATACTTTTTTCACGTTTTAAGCATTATGATCTGACATTCAACCCATCGAAATGCATTTTCGACGTCTCATCTTTAGAGTTTCTAGGCCATGAGATTAATTTTCGAGGCATTCTCCCACTGTCTCCCGAGGTTCAAACAATTCAGGACCTCCCTCGTCCCACCTCCATTAAGCAACTTGAATGTTTTTGAGTTTAATTAACTACTATCTTCGTTTTATTCCCCATTATTCTGCCATCCTTCATCCGCTCACTCGTTTGCTTTGCGGTAATGCAAAAGACGTTATCTACACCCCTGAGGCGCTTGAAGCGTTTGACACCGCCAAATCAGCTCTTCAGGATGCCACCATGTTTTCCACCTCAATGCATCTTTATCGTTTTCTCGTCATTTCCCTGTCCCAAGCATTCGTTTTTCTCATGTTCACATTGACCTTGATGGCCCACTTCCCACTTCAAATGGTAAACCGTATCTGTTACCATGTGTCGAACGTTTCACACGTTGGTCGGTAGCGGTTCCCCCGGCAGACACTTCCTCTGAGTCCGTCGCACAACATTTCCTGTCACACTGGATTTCCCATTACGGTGTTCCCCACACTGTAACCATCGACAGAGGCGCTCAATTCCAATCTGCATTCTTTCGTGATTTCACGCGGCTGCTTGGTTGCGAACACTTTTGCACCACCGCTTACCACCCAGCAACAAACGGCTTACTTCAGCGTTTCACCCACAACGCAAAGCCTCACTTCGAACTCACGAAGAACCTCGCTGAACCGAACGTTTTCCACTCACCCTGCTGAGCATTTGCCCTGTCATCAAAGAAGACCTCGAGTGTACGGCGGCAGATTTGGTTCACGGAACTACCCTTCGTCTACCAGGTGAGTTGCTTCAAACCCCACCGTCAACCTCTGTTTCTCCATCGACGTTTGCCGAAAGATTGCGAGACCATATGGTGCACAAAAGCTAACTGCAACAGGTCAACACAAGTGGACATCAAAAGTGCCTGATGATTTGCACTCATGTAGCCACGTTTTCATTCGCTGCGACGCTACACGTTGTCCACTCCAAGCACCATACACCGGACCATACAAAGTAATTTCTCGTTCTAATAAATGTTTTATTTTGGATCGCATGGGAACGCATGACTCGGTAAGCATCGATCGTTTAAAACCCGCGTATCTCGATTCATTATTCGATTTACCCATCACACAATCTCCACATGTTCCTTCATCAGTTATCCCCGATACATCACCCACAGCAAGTCACTCATCAGACACAACACACACCTCTCCAACCATCCCACCTTGTCCACGCGTATTAACACCTCCAGTCGTTCCACGTAAAACATGTCTTGGCAGAAGAGTAAACCTCCCTGCTCGATTTCTTTAACAGTAGCTTCTACTCTCACCTTTATCGAGTATAAAGTTTGCATTTTCACTCTAGAATGGGGGTACTGTAGTGTCTTACTTTTCTATCCACTTTATCTGGCATAATTTTACAGCTTGTTGTAATATGCACAACTCCTACGACACTAAACAACCTCTGTTTGTAACTCCGCACGTGTTTCACGAGTGTTGCTGAAGCATTACCCAATCCTCGTCAGTTATCGTCGAGCGGTCCGTTAACTGTCGCAGCCATCCATTTCAGCTCCACTGCACCTCATCAACCGGAACCACACATCTGAAGAACAGGATCAATCGACCAGCGGACAATCCTTCTGTGAGTCCGTTCCTGGTACAGTTTATCTCATTATTATTCGTATATGTAGTATCTTTCCCGCTACGTCGGTCGTGAGAGCTGGCCATAGGCCCTAACTTCACTTGAGGTATTACGATAAAACTCTTTGAGGGTCAACACATACTTTATTGGCGCCGTCTTTGCAGGGACCCTTTTTGAAAATGAGGACGACAATCGATTCCCTCCACGAGGAGGGGAACTGCTCAGTGTTCCAACATTGAGAGAACAGACCCTATATTTATTTAACGAGCTGTATTCCGCCATCCTTACATTTAGCAGGGAGAAGGCTATCGAAGCCCGGCGCTTTGTGGTGTCTCACATCTTGGATCTCCTTGCGGATTTCCGCCTCAGAAGGTGGGTTTGTTCTGAAAGACCATGGGACGTAAACCAGAATAGCTGTGTGAAAAGCCGTTACTGGTGGCCAGCTAAACTGTGCATCAAAGTGCGCCGCCCAACGAGCAAGACGTCGCTGTTGATTGTGAATGGGGAACCGTTAGCTTCGCAGATCGTTTCACTCACGCCCAAGGCTTTCCTACCGGTGACCCGGAATAGACAGAACTGCTTACGGGAGTTTCCCATGGCAGCATCACGTTCCATTTCTGACACGCTTTGAGCCGACCAGATCTCGCGGTCTCTGTGTAAGCTTGTGTTAAGGTTACGACTCATTGCGTTTCGTATTTCATTATGCTCCCTGCCGAACGGGATTGATTGGCGTGCGTCAAGAAGGCGTAGAGACTCCGCAGAAATCAAAGGTGTCGCGTCACGACGTGTCAGACCACTGTTGACTAAGCCAGCAGAATGCAGAGCATTCTTCATAAGCGACCAGTGCTGGTTAACGTCATCGGGTGGGGTTGGTTCAGCTGGCGCGTTAGGCGTGCTAGTTTAGACAACTCATCACAGTCTAATCGTCGTTGTGTCGTGCGTTTGAAACGCCCACCCAAGCACATGGACAACCTGTCGCAGACTAACGCGTGGTTGGATTCGAGAGAAGTGCTTCAGTACGATCGGCAGGATGATAGGGAAAAGGAAAACTCAATAAGATACAAGACTAACTTTCACCTAAGGACTCTCCGGATGGTCTATGTTTCACTTTGCACTGACGACTCCAAATCAGGGAATACAGTCAGCCAGCAGTCATCCAGTTTATGCTTGAAGCTTATCACATTCGTTGTTGTGATCACTGCTTCTGGGAGTTTGTTCCAGCTATTCACCACTCGGTTTGTTAGAAACTGTGCTCCAGTCTGGAACGCTCTTTTGCCAATTTCAAAAAAAGGCCACGTAAAGCCACGTTGTCATTGGCAGTGAACAGTGGAGCACTCGCATCAGTAATGCCTTTTATGCTCTTAAAGGCTTCAATCAAATCACCCCTAATATGCCTCCTCTTCAAGGAGAATAGGTTCAGCATAGACAAACGAGTTGGGTAGTCTTGCCCCCTAAGATGGAGGAAGCACCTCGTGAACCCACGTTGCACCGCCTCTAGGACCTTCTTGTCCCGTTCCAGGTATGGCGATCACGCTTGAATACAGTATTCCAAGTGTGGTCTAACATACACTTTATATACGGGTACCAACACCTCTGGATCCCGCGAGACAACTGTTCTCAGCAGTTGGTACAGATCGTTCTTTGCCTTAGGTGTCACCTGTAGGCACTGCTTCTCTGATCTGAAACTACTGGTGACCTGAATTCCCAGGTCCCTCATTTCCTCACTCCTTTGGAGTTCCACTGGTTCTGTTCTTCTTATGGTCAGCTCGAGCATCTAATCCTTGTTTGGAAAGATGATAGACTTGGGAACCCTTTAAAATTTTCGCGTTTCCTTATTAATAATAAAAGCAATAATAGTAACAAGAATTATGACATGTTTCTCGGATAGCGAACTCTCATATCTTTCAAAGAAAAACATTTTAAATCATATGAGAGTTCGCAAATTTTCATTTTATTTCTCGCCTTTAGCGGTAAACCCTACCAATGCCTTTTCAGTACTCTCTGTTCTAGAAGAATTTCGAGCCAAAGGAAAATACAGATACCTTTCAAGGACTCGGAACATTTGGGCAACAGCCTCGAACCCGTGAATTACTTCAAGACTTCAAGACTACAAGGAGAGACATGTGTGAATGCACGATGAGGGCAGGCAGAATAAAATAACAATGCACCCATATATACACAATAAGATGTGAAAACATAGTCATATTACTTGTGAAAATGAAGTATAGTGCGGAATTATTGAGTGGAATATGTTGTTGTTTTAATGTTCGAGTTCACACTGTTGCACAACGCAATATAAACGTAAAGG
>UZAN01054839.1:0-11671 GCA_900618425.1 Echinostoma caproni | reverse complement strand
GAAACCTTATGAGTCTAAACTATGTACAGGAGTCAGAAAGCTCAGGTCATGTTTATGGTGTGATCTGTGATCAACTTTAGTCACATAGGGCGGTGCTCAGGGCTGACCTCGGACAAACACCTAGTGATGCGGTCAATAGTCATTGTTCTGAGGGTGCGAGTGAATGAACAATTACAGAAAGAGACAAGAGAAGAGGGCGTTTTATCGGTTAACCGTCGATACACTAACAAATTGGATTTGAATCGAGTTGTAAGCTTGGCCACGTGGAACATTTGGTCAATGCCATGTGACAACCTTCTATGTTCCATTTTTGGCCAAAGTATCCCCTTTAAGTGGTTAAGCGAAGTGCACAGTCTTTACCTAGGCCTTACTTCCTGTTGGAGACGCCTCGTGCGCTTGCATCACAGAATCCATTAGGTGCTCCCGGCATCCATTCATCACATTTCGTAGTTCATCCTCCCTGCAGATCATACCCGCTCAGTTGAAAAACAGTGGTTTTTCTTTACGTTGAGTGGAACGAAGCCGCGAAAGAGAATACCTGGTCGTTCTACGTCACGTTCCTGTGCATGGACTGTCATATCGACCCGCCTTCTGTTTGGTTTTCAACCGTGAACTTCAAAATTCAATGCGCATCATTTAGGTGATCCATCGAATGTTTACAGTCCGTTTTGGAATCGACTACGCACAAAGTGTGGTCGATGTAACGATCACATAGTACACATTTATTGACATACATTTCCAGTAGACTACTTTTAATTTCGGACCAGACGTTTGCAGCAAACAAGGACCTCGGTGGGAACTTCATTATCACTCCGTCCTTCTGGCGATATATTTCATTTGTGAAATTGAATTGCACATTGTAAGTACAGAGGAATAACATTTATTTGAAATCATTGAGCGACAGGCCTACGTTGATCCCGCTGCTTCAGAAACAACAGCCCGAACAATCAATGGTCTCATAGATCCAAACATTGGTGGAGATGTGACATGAAGCAGTTATATCGATCACCGCCTGATTTTAAAGCCCTTTTTTGTCTAGCGGTAGGTCTTATAACGTGCATATATTGTTCCGTTGGAACACAGCATTGGTGCGTTGTCCATGACCTACATCTAATTTAATATGTCCTGGTTCTAAGTGGACACAAAATTACCCCGGGAACAAATTGGATTAGGAAAATACAGTTCATGCTGGAGAATCCACTTATCGGTTCGCTTCTCCATTTAGATGTTCACTTATGCATATCAATAAACGTTGATTGCACCCAGTCAGGGATTTGTTCTCTTTGATAGGTTTCATTCTTCTAGCGAGATATTCTCCCAAGATCGGTTAGTAATATATATATATATATGTATATATATATATAATCTTTCATCACAAAACCTTTGAATAGAACAGTATTCCTACACAAACGTGGTACACTCAAGGGGGCACAAAGCTGGCTGAGGTAAACAAAACCATTCTTTCCAGTATAAAATTTACTTGTCCCTATACACTCGGACGCCCAACGAAGTCAATTCGACTGAGACAAGTAAAATTCTCCGGTATCCACGCATTTCTTTTGGTATGGTTCTCATGGAGAGTTGGTCAGCATACAGACAATCTGGTGACACCTAAATAACTAGGGCCATCGAAGTAGGCCTCGAGGACACAGATTGCGAGAGGATATTCTGGATGCAGATCAGATATGTGCCACGTTCGCCATTGGAGGTTTTACTGGTGCAGTGATACTCTCTCACTCTCTCTCTCTCTATCTCTTGTCCGCTCCCTCGCCGCCAATCTGGGATTGCGGATCAAAGTTCCAGCACAATGCTCATATGGGGACAGAACACTCATGGTCGATTCGCTCATTCAGTGTTTGCCTTGGGAAAGCCGATCGCGAGACTGCCGTCAAAAGGAAAGCAATAAACGATAATACCGCTTTGTTGATCGATTGAGAAAGCCTGCAAAAACTGCAGAAGATAAGGAATAACCAACATGAACAACGCAGGCAGAAAAGAAAAAACAAAACAGAACGGTCATAGAGTACTGTAAAGGTGCTTGGGACAGTGTGTGCATATATATGTGCAACGTCTCGCAGCGAACTGGTGAGTGTGTGTGGATGAGGCAGCATCCGGAAGAAATTGGAGAGGGGTGACACAGTGAACATGACCAGACGACGTATGGGCGGCGGTAGGTCACAAAGAATCCGACCGAATCTGAGACAATCGATCAGATGATTAAAGTGGCTAAGATTGACGGAGTGAAGATAGAGTAAACACAAGATCCCCCTGGGGGCAAGAGGATATAGAAATGCACAAGTGGTGGTCACGGCATTCCACGGACCGAATAAAACGCACAGGATGCTCAGAACCAGCACCGCAAATACTCGGCCATGTGAATTGTTCGATCAGGCTGTGGTGATATTTTCAGAGTCGTTTGGATAAGTGCTGTGAACGGAACACGATTGCCACATGTCTGAGGGGGGAAGTGTGGCTGCCTGAAGATGCGCGCGAAAGGAGCATCCGAATGATGATGATGATTACGATGATAAGAATAATAATTAGAACAGTAATCCATTTGAGACTGAATTCTCTTTCCTCCCGATCTCCATTTGATATACAAACACACAAACAGCGTGTGTGGTGGGTGTTGATCACTGAGGAGGACAGATAAAAGCGCTGATTGTGAATAATAGTCAAGGGGGAGGGGGTGGCGACGGAGAAAGGNGAAAGGTACAGAGAATAAGGAAGAAAGTCAAATTCAAAAACGTCCACCCACATACGTGGATCGATTGGTGTATGACAGTGACCGGACATGAGCCAAACGACTGTGTAATGGCGGGAGAGGGTCAAGGAAGAGGATAATGAGAGATCGATAGAAGCGCCATGCGGTACAAATCATAGGCGTTAAACAAGGGACAAAAAACGTTGCACAGTGAACGCCTCTATCCTATCTGTGTGAGTATGCATTGGTGGTAATTGATGGGGGGTGAAAAGAGAAAAACACCACGGATATTTTTGTCCAGTCCCCATGATCACTGGTCACACTGGCCTACTGAGTGAGCACACACACAGGGAGAAAAAGATCGATTGATGTTTGCGAGTTCAGCCACTGAGAACACAGGAACGAATGTATTGATAGTCGGATGTGAATGAATGAGTGGATGGATCAGAAAGTTCTGAGTCACACCGAGATAGGGGAAAGAGAGCACGAAGAAAATAAAAACAAAGAATGTGACGAAATGGCGGAGATCGAGCGAGAAAGGGACCGCACGGGGAGCGAGTGAGAGAAATTAGTGAACGAATGAATGGTTTCAAGATGAAACAGAGGGATCATTGCTGAAACTGGATGTTTCTTCTTAGCCTCCGTCATCCTGCATGCGCGGAACATAAAGTCCGTGTGTGGGTCTGGATGTGTTCAGATTGGCAGCGAATTATGATTGTCTAGGTCGTTTACGGGCCCAACACCTTAGAGGAAGTTGCTGTGAGGCAAGGCTGCGAAAACACTCGTTCAGAAGTCGAGGACGATGTCGCACAAGCTGATCGTAGCCTTCGGTTTCGCATACATCGTGCGCATGACTGTGCAAATACCGCAGATCACGTAGAACAAAAAAATAGAATGAAGCAAAAACAATGAGTGAGTGCATGAACGGACGAGAACAAAGATCAGCGTCAACTGGCAGCAACTCTTGGATAAATAATACTTTGTATCCTGTGAAATCACCAAGGTTTTGGGTCTTTACAATTCAAACTAGATTCCGGTCAGCGAAAAGTGGCAGCAATAACCTACATCGAAATATCGTCTGCATTAGAACCCGTTTATGATTTCCACCCTCGTTGTGAATTATCATGTTGTTTCGCTTATCGTACAACTGGAAAGAGCAGTATGGAAGGCACGGGGCACGATCTGAAATAACGATTCAGAAGCGGTCACGACGAGAGCAACTCAAAGATATGTCCAAGAAGGAACTCGTGGATTTTTCTATTACACACTTTTGTGTGACGAACGGCAGACGGGGAAAGCCCAATTGTCACGAGGACTTGCTGTTCAGTGATGGAAACCGGTAACCTAATCCCCGGAACTTGGAGTGGAGAACCACATAAGGCCCCGGTAGGTTAGGTGTGGTATTGGACCGGACGACAGACGGAGCTGCCTACCACCAAAGTTGGGTGGCGGAGCTCGAACCTCGGATCGTAGGATCCAGAGCACGCCTGTGGCAGCAACTAAACTACTGTGCCACCACCACCTGTTATGGCCAACACGGTGAACCCGAGGCCCCATCCAAGAAGCCGAACACGGTCTATGTGTCAGCAGTTCTCCTGATCAAGGTTTTCATAGACGTCCCAGGTCTCACCTTAACCACCCATTGCCTGCCACGGAAAAACATCGCATCTATTTGGTGACATGAGTAACAAATGTCCCAATTGACGTAATCTACGAAACATTTGCTCCACTGAGCGACCGCGATTACGTAAAACTATACGCCTAACCTCAGCATTGATCGTCCGGTTTCTCCGCCAGACTCGTGCGATGCGGCGCAGACAATGGTGTTCGAACACCGACAATTTCTTTTCATCCTGTTCCCGTTAAGGCCAAATCTCTGCACCGTGAGGCAGCACTACCTAAACAGCTGCAGCATACACTAAACCAATTACAGACAATCGGGTGTCGCGACGGCACCACATATGTATCAAGTTGACAAATGCCAATTAAGCCTTCTGTACGCGTGCCGACACTTCATCCGTGATGCGTCCACCGGGTGATCGGTTGAATTTCTGGGGGAACCTCATATTTAGATTGAGGAGTGAGTAATACATGATGGAATTGCCAGAACTATTAGAACAGTTAGTGGACAACACCAAACGAAAAGAGAAAAAGATAGCAGTTCAACGCCTTCCACCAGCGAGGATCACTGGTAGAATAGCACAGTAATATGACAGTGAACTACTACTTACAGCATAATGAACTCCAATGTGTGGGCCTTTAATTGTTCTGCGTTATGCATATCAGCCAAACCGAGGATGTCGCAAGCGTTCTCTACAGTTAAACTCTCGACTAAAGCCTCTTCACACATGGTCTTCAGGCGTTCCAATTGGTACTGTGAAAAGAACAAATGTTGGTAGTTAGAAAAAAAAGCACCAGTAGGAGAATGGTATATAGCTCATCCAAAAGCAATAGAAAATGGTGTGAAAATATAGATTATCGACTGAAAAATTGATACGATAAACTGCGGACAGCAAATGAGTGGGATAGTCTCTTGTGGGAACACATGGCGGATCCGGCTAGTCCAATGTGATTCTTGTAACATAGTGGAAATAAATCTGGTCCAAAGAGGGTATGACTCATTTAACTACTTCCTCCATGCATTGATTATCAGGATTGTGTTGAAAAGCATGACAATGCGTATCAAAAGCGCGATGCAGCATGTGGTAACAGCTGACTCTCGGCTTATACACGAGGAAGCGTTTAGGTGTTTATACGTGATGTGTTCAGGTAGTTGAGTTGAGATGAGGCGGGACGGGATGGAACGGTTGCTATGCTTTATTGATGAGTTCTAACGAGAGAAAAACACTAGTCATGTGCTTCCGGACTGTATGTTTAATTGGATGAGCTGGATATTGTACGTGACAGTGAAGTCTGGAGAATGATCAGTTTGAATCAATAAATTGAGAATTTTACCATAATAAAGGCATAACTCATTGCCTCTAATCTATTAGTTCACTGAACTACAAATTTGTCAATTTATTTAGGAGCGAAAACCCTCATTCCTTGAAGTAAAATAGCGTAAGTAGGATTAGTGAATTCACAACGGATCAGGTGGAAATGCTAGTCAAAACGGCGTGTTGGAAGATCCTATCTCAGTATGGTCAAGAAAAACAGTCAAAGACAGCATCAGGAAGTAAAAAAAGGCTACGTGAATGATAACACTACACATCAAAAACTTTATGGAACGAAAACAATAATCAACACCGTTGTTTACAAAACTGTCATGGAACAAAATTCCTACGCTTGTACCATAAATGAGAAGACTATCGTAGGCAGATGAGGAAAAGTCGATCAAACTATTTAAATCTCTCATCGAAAGTAAAACATTTCTGTGGTACACACATATATACCGTAGAAACAGAGTGTGAGTGTGAAAATAAATGAGAACGCACCTTGTCTGCTGCGGCCAAAAGGTCATGGGCTAATTTATCCAGACCGATCACTTGACCGGTGTAGATGTAACGCAAGACTTCAGCTAACGTATCCGGTTCCATGTCCGTGATTTCCACCCGATTCGCCCGCGATTCTTCCATTCCGTGTTCAAACATGGCTGCGAAGACAGGGCTACGAGCAGCCAGGATGGCTTTGTGTGCCTCAAACTGGCGCAGGATAAAACCGCTATTTGATGCGGTGGTGACAGTTGCCTGGGATGTGTCACTAGCCCCGGAGGTTGTGTTGGAGATGACTTTAATTGGCTTAGCCGGATGTTCACCGGAACCACTCAGCGGAGTGGCATTCTGACTCAGGCCTGATTGTGTGGGAGAAACGTGTGTCGATGAGGTTGTGATAGCAGCGACGCCGGTGGTGGTCGATGCCGCTTTGGTCACAGTTGTGCCCGGGGCTGTATCGCGAGAACCACGAGATCTGGATGACCGTGTGGGTGCATTGCTTGTTGGGGTGGTTGTGGTAGTGGAACTGGTATTTGCAACACCCATGCTTCCGTTAGTACTAGTATTAGCGTTGTTGATGTTTGCGTTGTTATTAGTGGTGCGTCTGCGTGTACTTCGACGAACACGAGCTGTTCCTCCCGAAGTCTCTGCCTCCACCGTGCCTTCAACTGATTCGTTCTTCACCTTTGATGACGTGGAGGCTCCGATATGTGAGCTATGTGTGCAAGACTGGAACGCGTTACCGTTGCCACCACTACTACTGTTGGTGTTATTTCCACTACTACTTCCAACCACATCTCCCGCGACGGTACTGGGAGTCACATGGGGACGGGTGGCTGACGAACAAGATGGTGTGGATGTGGTCGGGAGAATGGAAGAGGTGGATGGAATCGAATTGGATGCACGACCACAGTTTCGGCAACGGTGACCGTCTGCGAAGTAAAAGCAAATGATAATACTGAATTATGGCAGTCACCCAGACGATTTGGTTGGGAAACAAACGTTAGGTGGTATATTGGAAATAGGCGTGAAGTTGAGCCAAAATCAAACACAGACGCACTTCATCAGTGAGAGAATCCCTCTGCTATGTATTAAAGAAGCAGATGCGCCGTAAAATGTTGAATTTACATACTAGAGCTATCACAATGATAAATAAAGAGGAAATTTAATTGAGCAAAAAAGTAATTCGCCGAACATCGTAGTTTAATTTCCAGTTTCTACAACCATTAACCATGCACTATCGTGCGCCCGTATTGGTTGCTGTCTTTTGGCGTGGTAACTGATTTGGCGACATGCGTAACACATGCCCCAAACAACGTAATCTATGGAGCTTGACCACTTGCTCCAGTGGGTGACTGCGATTACCTAAAACTCTGAACCTAACCTCAGCATTGCTCGTCCGGCTGTCCCATCAGATTCGTGCAATGCTGCGTAGACAGCGGTGTTCAAACACCAACACGCCAAAAGAAGAACCGCTTGAAGACATCGCCAAACCTAAAGAGTTACCAGACAGCCCGAGTATTTTAGCCGGTAGAGCATGAGTCTCAGTCTCAGGGTGATGGATTAGAACCTACATTAGGCGTGCGTTTGCTTAACTCGAGAAGCCCCAGTATAGTCAAGAGTGCGCGTATTGTGTTGTGTTGTCACCCTTCTTTTGCACCGTACAACTAAGTTTTCAAATCGCCTCTGTTGAGTGAACCCTACTCACTGCCTCAACGTGGTGGAAATATTTCATCATAAACTTGAGCAGACGGAAAACCCTTATCCGGGACTAAAAACCGGATCGGTGAACCTTTGGCAGTTCACCTAAGTAAGGTGGCTAAAATCTCAATTCACAGTCAACCAGGAGGTGTACGACCCACATACACCTTTCTAGTTGTGACATTGGTCACCGGTGCGATTGGTTTTCAACATCCAACGATCGCATGATCTGATAAACTGGGTAACAGCCTCAATGGATTGAGATTTTCATGCACTACCCCACTGTCTTGAAAGGCTTTGGTTTGTCGAGGGCTTCGGCTGGGAATCCCCAGAGAAAATTCATCTGCTTTGTTCAGAACAACCTGGTAGTATCCTGAGAGCGAGCAAATTATAATGAACCGACTTCGTTGCTACGATGAATGTTGCATAGTGAAATGTTTGGCTCACAGTAGGGACTCAGAAAGTGTAAAATATAAATATCATATACAAGACAAAAAACAGTGTTGAATGAGACGTAGTTTTGGAAGTAACTTGCACCAGTGCAAGCATGGGTGTGGATAAGATAAGCGAGAAGCCCTATGGAGTAGAAAGAACAATTGTTATGTTTTAGATCAGATCTATAAGTCGTAAAGGAACGGTTAGATACAACCCAGAAGAGTTCGTAAACCCCCAACGTGTCACACTCTGTTAGATGCCTATAATTTTCTACCATTCCCGTTCTACAGTTAATTGATCACATAAAGCCCTTCAATTGAAACAACCAGTATCGTTGTTTATTTCGCATCGCCTCTTGTTGTCACGCGTCAGAGTGTGACAAACGGTAGGTGTGAATCCCCCGATTGTGACCAGGACCTAGCCAGAAGAATCGGTGGGCCGCACGTGGCA
This sequence comes from Echinostoma caproni, assembly GCA_900618425.1. NCBI lineage: Eukaryota > Metazoa > Platyhelminthes > Trematoda > Plagiorchiida > Echinostomatidae > Echinostoma > Echinostoma caproni. Next base: position 2,950 of record UZAN01054839.1, on the reverse strand, counting down.
CACACGCCGGACTAGTGACATCCTAACTTTGCAGCTCCATACACAAAACATACGGCGGCGTGCTAAAAACAGTTGGAAAAACTGCAGATCAGCAATCACTACATGCTCACATGTTCTATCCAAGCGAATAAACCTATTTGGAATCCGTACATGAAAAGTGGAATTTAAACAATTGACTCAGGTGATGGAAAAACATCCATCAGTGTTAAAAAACTGATGGAAGCTCTAAAATGAACCACAGAGGTCCCCGAATGATACGTGTGGGAAAAACTGTATATTTGTAACAATATAGGAAACAATGGTTGAGTTCGGTTTTATCGCTTACAAGTGATAATGAAAGGAGAACTAGTTGGGAGTATTCTGCAATATCAGTTGTGTACACCAACAGATGAGACACGTCATATTCCAATTAAGGATGCAAGTATCCATAAACAGTACAGAAACCCTCACTTAAAGCACAAATCGTGACGAAAGGTGATGAACAAAATCGATACAATCAGCGCACTCGATGGCGCCAAGGTTAGAGTTGTGTCCGGATGACAGAATTTTCTCGCTTGGTGTATTAAAAGTTAGAAAGTACTTGCTGTATTCAACCGACGTTATCATAACGGCGAAGATAGCTTCGCAGCAGAGCACATAAAATGCTAAGACAATCTGCCGACACGTCAGTCAATCATGCAGAACCGGAGGGCATAGTAGTCGGACTTTCATCAGCCCCCTAGGCCTCCATTCGATATGAACAACAACCAATAAGAGTGCCAGTCTGAACCCCGTTTCACTTTGTATGTAACAATCTCATGAAATTAAACATAGCTGGTGGGCATGCTGTGTAGGACCGGTGAAAAAATGAATTAAAAGGTAGTTGATTACCGGTCTAGTTCCAACATCGAACTACTTAATTCCGAGTAAAAAAATAATGGAAAAAAATAAAGAGTGGTACGATGAAGATAAATTTAGCCATTCGCGTGTCCGTTGGTGAAATGTATCTTCACAGGAAGTGTGATAAGCGTTCGCACCTTCAGTTCAGTAGTCGGGTGATTCGAGTCACACATACGGGTTAAAACTTTGTGACCGCTATCCGATATTTGCGTTAGATACCTCCACCATGACCTGATTCAATATTACATCTAACTAGTAATGCTGGAGGTTTGGATTGAGCGTTTTTATATGGAAATAATAGACAGGTATCACAGATTTTGAAGTTCATTCATTTTACCGTCTTTTGCGCCAATAGATGTGAAATGTGGGCTTCATGCTTGCAGAAGTTATTACAACACAATACAACACAATACGCAAAGAAGAAAGAAAACTTGCAATCGGTGAACGCAGATCTTTTCGACGTCATGTACTGGTTCCAATTGCCGCTGCTAAATTTTCCTAAGAATGTTAAATCAGGAGGGGGAGGGTTTTGTTAATTTTTACCGGGAAAAATTGTGCGCCGATGCCATATACCAAACCACGGTCTCCATTCAGGGAGACGAGGATCAACTCATCTCTGCGTGACACAATATAGACAGATGGGCGTGGAACTAGGACGTAGATAGCCCGATTGTGATGTGATAAACGCGAAACTCGTTAAACCTTAATTCGAACTTAATGATAAAGCACGTATAATGGTTCCTGGTAGGTACATCCCGGATTGGGACTACAGCAACTGCACAACTTAATGCAAGTGCTCCAAAAAACAAATCTTTTGGTCATCATCATCATCATGCAGCGAAATACAGTGACGCGAACTTCGCTGATTGCTGTCAAACTCGCAATGCATACAAGGTTAGTGGTAAAATTTAAGGTGGACAGAGATAGAATCTATTTGGAGAGAGAGATGATGAGCCACTATGGTCAACACACAGAGTACGCAATCGAACTCTGCATATATACTGTTTCAAGCATTCTGACCTGATAAGAAACGACAACAAGAACGCTACTGCCGCCGGTTCGCTGCCATATCCTTCAATGTCTCCAACCAACCAACCCCAACCTGGAAGGCGAGAGACACCTACTCTACCTAATGGCTCTGTGCATTTCTTCATGCCTCGTCTCCACGTTATCTGTTGACCTCCACGTAGTTTCCTCCAGCCCAGATTAGCCACAGCGAATAAAACGCGGTGCGGTAGACGATGGCTGGACATAGGCAATACGTGCCCTAGCCAGTGAAGCCTAGTAATCTGAATTCGGTGTGCTAGCAGGTTTATACCTGACAGACTGCCAAATACACGACGGCTTACCTCACGTTACAAACCCGTTCGCTCCATCCAACGTGGGTTAAACTGCGTAAACACCGATAATCGAAAGCTTCCAGTCGACGGATATCTTCTACTCGCAAATTCAGGGTCTCACAACCATAAAGCGGGACTGAACGAACGGTGACACAATATACACAACCTTTCAACTTCAGTGAAACGTCGCGTCTACGCCAAAGGTGTTTCAGTCCTGCATATGCTGCTCGAGCCTTGGAAATAGGAGCGGTTATCTCTTTGCTGCACTACCGTCATTGGTCACGCGACTACCTAAGTAGGAAAAGTAATCCNAGTAATCCCCCACAACTAAATCCTGGCCATTTAGTGTCAAAGCGGGAGTAGACGAAACTCAGTCCTGCAGCAGCACTTTGCACTTTGAAGGTGCAAAGCACATATCGAATGTGGCTACTGCACTTGTTAATCTATCAAGTGCGCTTTGCGCGTCCTCCGTACATTCGAACAGACAGACGGTGTCATCGGCGTACTGCAAATCGCACAGCTTTTTTCCAGCCTCCCATTCAATACCTCAGTTTGGAGTCCCCTTAGTGCGCTCTTCAGTATTCCGTCTACGACGAAACTGGACAGAAACGGCGAAAGACAGCACCCTTGACGAACGCCGCTGCTGGTAACGAATAACCTACTTAGTTCGTTGTAGACCCTTATACGACCGGAGGTATGTGGGTACGGTGACCTCAGTACGTTAACGTACT
>UZAN01054836.1:0-15092 GCA_900618425.1 Echinostoma caproni | reverse complement strand
GTCGTGTAGTGATCGCATCTTGATGCACGGGCTTCCTGTGGCTCTGCGCCAATCCAGGATTCCCAACGTGTCCGTGAGTTAGCATTCCCCAGTTTGTCCTACTCGTAAAAGTAGGCAAGTGGCAATGGCCTTATTTGGTGGCGGGCCACATTCGCGCACGTCGCGATGCTGTCAGTAGACACTAATGGCATTTTAACAGGATATCGGTTGCCAGCCGAAAACCCCACCACATCCTCTAGCATCGCCGCTGATCGTCCGCGACCGACTATTCACTGAGGTAGCCTCACCTATTCACGGTTAACCACCAAGGTGGCCGTTTTCCTATCCGCGACCTGGAGACCCGCTCGGCAACACTCAGCTGTGCTATCCGTAGACGGTTCCATGTCTTCGGGCAGCTCCGCTCTTTAATTGTGGATACACTAACAGACCGAAGACAATAAACACTGTTTGCAAAAGACCCTCTTTAGCAAACCGTTTCCCAACAAGCTATAGACGAAACCCGTACTTCTTGAGCCTTGATCGTTGTAATTTATGTCAAATGTTGCAACGCTAATGAACTGGTGATATTTATGGAGGTGTACTTTTGTGAACGGTGTTTATTATCCTCGGCATGTTTATGCATCCACTTCTCATTAACTGAGTTCACTTGTGAATGCAAAACGGTGTACCGTCTGTGTTACACTTGATATTTTTATTCATAAGAGTATCGCATGTTATACGGAAACACAAAAGTTGTACGAGATGTGCCAAATGGTCCGACGATACGGACACATCAGTTAAACCCTGTACAGTACACCCTATTTCTTAACCAATTTTGGCAACATTAAAGTTTGTAGAATACAATTATTTTCAATATTCATTGAGCTCAGGACATTCTGGCACTTTTTGGTCTGACCCACCTACTGCGGCGTGACTAAAGTTTGTGCGTTGACGCTAAAGGACTGCGGGTGGTAGCTAAAGCATGATATGAAAAGGCATAGTTATCCAGAAAAGAAACAATTCCCTATTTTCTTCGTGTGTGGCAGCCGTTTGATTGATTGGTTCTTCCCTCCTACAGTTGTATTGTTATAAATCTAATAAAAGGAAGTAAAAACAATGAAAATGCACCGGATATTGTTTAGCACTATCCAACAACGCAATACTCTGTTGATCAGGGTACAATCTGGACCCGGTGTTTTGTGTAGATACTTCGGTTTTTGATGAAAATATTTTTTAATATCATAATAATTTACTTATCCGGTAACCACAGCCATGAAATTGTTTTAGACGGGAAGAGAGTGAATACACGCGATGTTGGTACATATAATTGTGTTGTATTGACTTCTTCAATTGGTGTCTCGCGCGAAGCTGCGCACTACGGCAATCCGATATGCAGATTTGCGGCCATTCAAATCAGTTTTTTTCTTCTTTGTCTGTCTGCTGCTGCATAGGTGGTTTACATAGTTTCCTACACCGTGTGTGTTTACAAGAACGATTCGGATTGCGTGTTGTATGTAATAATCAGTAGAGAACTTTGCTCACGAGCGTCATTTTTAGTAATCTGTTCTGATGAGGCATTCCAAATTCAAGTGCTTGAAACAAGTCAGTCACTTTATGATTGCGATACTACTTCTCCGCCTCACCTGCACACATGGTAATCAATTGTGTTTCTCAATCCGATTCCAATTTCAGAGAAATTTCGTCGCCTGTGTACCGTCTCTGCAAGTGGCACTGATCCAGCGCCGAATCAGAATCCAAACCAATAGAGCGATTTGTCGAATCACTGCAACTTGATGGCATTTCTCTCCACATTCTTTTATTGCACAGCTGCGCATGACTGTTTTCGCGCTGAGTGATACTCTCGCTTCATTTTTGTATATACGGATGCTAATCGCAGCGCCTATGGGATTTTGTGATTCAGACCTATTTTGTAAGGTGTCCTCCTCCACTTCTCTCCTTCCACAACACATTATTCCCGTACCTTGTTTTTTTTCTTGGTGTTTATTTGTGGTCTTTGACTATGCCATGGTTGATCGCCAAAGCGCCTGGAAATAATAAAGACTTTCCGGGGCTATGGACTAGGTAGGAGTTAAGCTTAGATTGGCGAATATTTTTTGAAAAAATTTGCGCCACGCCTAGATTGTGTACGAAAGTAAATGAGAATATTACTTTAAAAAACCGAACCACGACCAAATCCACCTACTCGTCTCAAACCGTGCTCGAGATTATAAAAGCAAAATGCACTCAGAATTATTTCCGTTGCTTTCAGTCCAGAACGCCAATAGACCACCTGCTCAAGTTTAGTGCGTTACCTAAGGATTCTGCCTGGTGTCGTGCATTAAGCCACTTTTTTGTTTACTCTCATAACCTGAATTGTCACATGGCTTTGAAAGAATGGATTACGAAGCGATTACTGCACCGGTATTAGAGTAATTATTTCCTTAGTGGTCTTCTTACCACGGAAGGTCGACCACTATCGCAGGGCTAGCGACGCGTACTGATGTGATTGCGTCTTATCATCCACATGGATACTCTATCCGCTGTTTGCTTTATACTTTTAATATATCAACAACAAAGCTCAAGGCTTTTCGATAACCCAATATCCAGTTGGTTTGCTTTCTTTCTGAACTGATTTAATTCGGGCACCGTGTGCTTGATTCTCTCCATGTGAACTGAGATCTACTGGCATACAATCCGTAAAATCAAAACAATCACGCTATTTTGATTGAGGAACACGAAAATTGGAATTTCCGCTGTAAAACTGAAGGATTTATTGCAAAACTTTCTTTTGATGGTACAATTTACTGACACGGACGACGTAACCATGGGTTACCCACTGGGCCCGATTCTGGCAGATGTGTTCATAGCTAAACTGGAGAACAACTATGTAAGTTATCGCTATTTTGTGATTTGTTGTGTATGACAAAAGTATCAGTCAGTTATAGGTCACAACATATACTTCCACAAATTAAGTATGGGATACTCTTTCACAGGTAAAAATAACTAATCACGAAATAGTGATAACATGCGTAGTTGAAATAATGCCTTCCCAACCCAATTGATTGGCTGTCTGTTTGAATGCAGATTTGATCGCTTTCGGATGTAGTGCGACGTGTGAGCCGGTGCCTGCCTTCCAGCGTGTAGGCGTTTCTGCTTGCTCCTCGACTACATGTTTGCTGTTTACAATAAACGTACGGCTTAAGTCGATTTGTGCTCATCTACCTACTAAATCTGATTCGTTGAAGCATAAACTGAATGAAACATTGCCATATCTTAAATTTTGACGTCTGTAGCAGTACAGGAAACAATAAAAATCTGTGGCATTCCACATCTCTCTTTGGTTGATGAAATAATCCACTTGTGCCTAAAACTCTACGGAACCAGAAACCACCCACACGCTTGTAAGTTTTCTCATAATAAAACTGACTTTGGTTGAACCAGTATTGATCGATCGTATTTTCATTGACGTATGATTATTGTTTGAATCAGATGGATGTTGATTGGTCCAGATCAGTGACTTTTCATTGATCATCTTGAAACTGCAACGCGTCGCCTTCCAGCTAGAGTTGTCAAGTCCAGTCACGGAGCACAAAAGCAAAATAACGAAAACCCGATTTGCGGATATATTTTTGAACAGCTTGGCATACAAGCGTAAACACCAAATGAAGAGGGCACACCTTTCGGAAAATCGATACATCACCAACTCAAGTATCCATCAAAATAGTAATCAATAACTGGTTTTATAATTGTGTTTATGGCACTCCGTGACTGATTTCTATGACAAGACGAAGCTAACACAATTTAGTACTACAAGAGTTATAAATCCACGAGACCAGTGCCGGACTGGAAATAAATTTTATTTGGGAGAACGACATGCATTGGAGTAATTAGGGTTATACGGGACGAAACACCTGCAACAGTTAGTTCGTAGTTTCAGTAAAGGCTCCTGATCATCAGTGATCAAACAGGTCGACAGTCTCTCCTAATCTACAATAGTAAATTCTCTATGCCGTGAGAAACGAATAATCGCCTCTTCATGAGCGCGCACCAAGCATACTACTCACTAACATATGAGGGCGGTGGTGGTCGAGTGGTCAGAAAGCCAAAATAGCCACCTGGAGGTCCTGAGTTCAAACCTTGCTGCCGTCACCTATTTTCCTGTTTTCTGTATTCTCCAAGGCTGCCGCCTGCTTCCTGAAGGTTTAGTACGTTATCTAAGGATTCTGCCTGGTGTCGTGCATTAAGCCACTTTTTTGTTTACTCCCATGACCTGAATTGTCACATGGATTACGAAGCGATTACTGCACCGGTATTAAAGTAATTATTTCCTTAGTGGTCTTCTTACCACGGAAGTAAAAATGTTTATTTTATTATCAGTAACCTGCTATACAGGAACGAAGAAAATTCCCCGGACAAAACGATGACGTATTCATACCGACACTCACATAATTCCGAAATTATATTCTGCAGAAGTCATCTCGGCAGTACATCAGCGCTATTGATGTGATCGTTTCAAAGACAGCAAGTTAAATATCAAAAAGTGAAAAAACGATTTGAACACATTACAATGGTGAATAACTAATTTTGAAGTTATTTTATCATTATCTATTGTTCATCAACTTGCCGGTGATACACACAAAGAGAGAGAAATTGTTCTCCCCTTATTTTAGTACAAGCAAAGAAATTGAAGAAAAACAGCTCACGACCCACCCACCCTAGTAGCGTTTATGGCTTATTTCCAAACATCTGGCACCAAATCTATACATGCATAATAGCGATTGCATAAACAACAGTTAAAGAACAATACACAAAATATAGAACCAACTTCGAGAAATCGTCTACATAAGGTTTCTCATACCGTTGATGCAACTATCCGACAGCAGAATCCGTACAGGATATAGCAATGATTTTGTCACCCGGAACTGATAAGTCTCTTCCCTGTCCTTTCTAGCTCGGCATGTTTCGACAAGAACGTTCTCGAATTGGCACGATAACAACACAACTGATTAACCAACCACCGAATTGAAGGTCCTCCATCCCAACTGGACTGATAATGGCAGGCCCACGCTTTCAGTACTACGAACTGAAAGGTGTTCTACGCAGACAGTTATTGAATATCTGCATACAACACAACAATGAGAGTAGAATACGCGCGAAACATGTTGCCACCAATAGGTACACCACATTTGTAAGAATTTTGCAAGCAAATATACTACAGCTTTTTCTTCTCTGAACACTAAGTCAACCATACCGTATACCCACAAGACAGCACAAGGCTAAAAGAGCTGTCTATCTGCATCCGACGATGAGTCATTTTCATCACCATCATCACAGATAGCCTAAAAAACGTTGGGCGGTACCAGGTTCTCTGCCGTGATAAAAGTAAACCCTAATTTCCCTCGATTGTTGCGTGAGTTGCACCAGCAAATTCGAAACAGCCAAACACTTGTTTGGCTACTTCCTAATTAATACAAACTCCCTTAGGTTCCAAATTTAGCCCACCAGGTTCGTAGCTCTGATGATCAAGAGAGATAATATTCGGCATTTCAGATCCACGTAAGCTCAGATACCGTATCAAAAATGTGTTGGAGTGATAATTTGAATCGGTCCAACTGAGTGGCATGATCGATCTTACAAATTCGGAACTAGACTTCCAAAAATATGTTCCGTTATCCGCGGAGTATGACCCGCTGAATGGATTTAGGGCTGAACATGGGAGGAATCGTGCCGCGTCAGGATGGGTCAAAAAATGTCAACGAATTGCAATAGAAAACCAAAATTCCGCATTTTCGTACGAGCCGGTGTACCTACGGGAAGACACTGAGAACAATCTGTCCTTTTTTGAAAAATTAAGCTCTCCCATTATCTAATTGATGTTCGCGGAGAAGGTTGGCCTCATCAAAGTTGCCCAGACGTTCGAAACCACATATCAATTTCCGGATGATTACCATTTAGTGCGCATATTTCTCAATCTCCTACATGTGCTTCTACCCCTCTCTCGTTCTTCGAGAACAATCAAGTCATGCCGTATATTGCCGAATCTAATGGATTATGCTCGACCGATATATCAACCATTGTTGCCCGGATTCACCCTCAATCAGTGTTCTGCTCGCAGGCTGCAACGTTCGTTTTCTATTACGCTCGTGTTAGTTCTGTAGATTGTTTGTTTTGTCTCCTATAAACTCATTAACATAAGATGAAACTGTTAAAAATAATGTGTGAAAAAGAGAGAAACAAACTCCAAGATCAAGGGGTTAATTCCCGATAGATATGTCAAAACATCCCAGCTACATATTAGTGCATTTCGACCCGCAAACTAGCGAAATATTATCGGTTTGGGGTCACTTAATACAGTACTTAAATTCAAATTTGCACTATGGAAGCTGAAGCTTATTGAAGCCATTGGAATGTTGTACAAGGAAATTGTAAAGTAATCAAGTATCACGTTCAATCACGTAGGTGNCGATGTGAATGAATCGATACTTGGAGCACAAAAAACTTGAAATAGTATAGTTTCGGGTATTACACAGGTTGCGGCTGAAACAGTGACGCTGGCATCATTTGAAAAGGATGTCCCTAAGGTGATCATTTCTGGATAGCTTCAGAAGAGTACTACAGGGATGGCTAGTTTGTTGCAGTATTTGATGAGGATTGTGTCTCCGATGAATTTGGAGGCATTGAAACAAATAGAGTTAGAGAACTTGCACTCTATAAGCGTAGGTTTTGGACTGACATCCTTTGGCCATTCAGGTTCCGATTGTCTGCGGACCTTGGAGTGCTTGCTACGACTTAGTCTCGGATTCCAATCTTGGTGTGTGATGTGATGTATACTGATAGCAAACGGGACAAAAAAGTTCGTTTCGAAAAGTTCAAATAAATCCAACTTACTTTATGACCTTTAGTGACGCTCTCACACCATGTGTGGAGCATCCTAGACCTCCCCCCCAAGAATAGTAATTTTAATATCTTTTTTGTTTGTAGCACGCGGCAATGGTTGATTTCCAAGTACGTACGGAAAGTCACCTCTGTGACACGATGATGGAGCCATACATTTCTCAATGTTGAATTCGATGTTTTCAGCGACAGACCATCGGTAAGCAGCGAGCAGTATTTTCCGTAGTGTTTGATAATCTCTTACCGTTCTCCTTTTTTCGGACTCGTCAGTGAATACTAGAGTTTGTGTACCAAGGACATCTGTTAGATTGTTTACGAATGCTAGGAAAAGGGGACCAAGTTCAGATCCTTGTGGAGCTTCACGCACGCTCCACTTTATCAAGAGCCTGGGAGAAGTCTAAGTCCTCTTCTCCACTCATCTCATGTAAGATTTGGGGTAGACGACAGTCTTCATCACCAACCGTGCTGAGCTGAAGACAGAACGTTACACTTCTCGAAATACTCCAGCAGCGAAGCAGTAACAAGTGATTCTATTACTTGTGACGAAACAGGGAGATGCNTAACCGGTTGGTAGTTCGAGAGAGCACGTCAGCGGCCGCCTTTGTAAATTGGTGAAATTATACGGTGTTTCCACTCCTGAGGCATTGCCATCCTGTTGAAAATAGCCTGGTGTAAACTGGCGCTTATTTCAGGTATGTTATCCAATAAGAAAATCGGTCTGTGGACGGATGTCACCTCCCCGGGGATAGGCTTTTTTGGGCTTTTATCGTTTCAGTCTCAATGGTCACGGTAGTTAATCGGGGACATACGACAGGTAGTAGAATACATGGAAGCTACAATTTAAATTTGTCACCTGTAGCAATCACTTTATAAAACTGTACTTTTCAAAACGCAGCTGCTTCAGATGAAGCGGTGGAAACGCGTTCAACAGGCTTTTGTGCCGGTATTCGAAGGTCAACTCTCTCGTAGCATTCATATGCTTATTAAATCGTTTTGGATTGGAAACAGGTTCATGAGCCAGGGATATTTGATACCTCTTTTTGTCCCGTCGCACAGGTTTGTCACAAATGTTTTTCAACATGATGTAACTATTTCAAGAGCATCTTTCGAACTCTCATCTTTGACATTCTTTTCATGTTCGGTTGCGAGTGGGTGATGATTGCAGAAATGAATTACCGATGGGCTCATTCTTTGTTGTGGACTTCATTAGTTCGTTTTGTGTCAATGAGTCTTTACCAGGACATCAGTGGATCAAACTATTATTCCGGGAGTCCATTGCTCAGATAACGCGCGAAACTGCAATTACTATACTCGATAAGAGCTTTCATACATCCTTCAATAAAGGGAAAGTAAATGTCAACAAGAGGTAGGACTGCATGGTCACTGCATCGTAATGGAGACGTAATTCAGACAGATTCTAGCATAAGCTGCTCACTAGACAAAACGAAGTGACGGTAAGTCGCCTATTGCAAGTCTGGTAAGCTCCTTTACATGGCCATACATTGGATGAGATAATAAATTGATTTCATTGTCGTCCGAATGGCTGGTTATAGTTGTCAGGGCGACAGCATGCTCAACCAGGACGATTGATAACAATCCAATCAACCAATGATTGGATATATGCATTCCCACGGCCTCTTTATTGCCTATAAATAACCATGATTTTCGCACGCCTCCAGCTATGTTGTATTTCACTACCTGTGAATTTTCTATCCGAGCGAGAAACGTTACCGGAAGACGATCCTGTTGAGGATCCAGTACCGAGTTAAATCTTGTGCAGTTGCACAACAATAGATCTGGCGTCTTAGAAAATGGAATAACTGAAGTCCCCCATTATGAAAACATGATTGAACTTTATTGAAACAGTGTGTATTACGATCTGCAATAGTAGCTCGTTAGCTGAATCTGTGAATGGAGAGTGACAGACTACACCAATTGGACAACGACTATATTTGGACAGCCTCATTGTGCACTATTATCGACGGCTGCATAGAAGAGATCAAATGTTTCATATTGAACATTTCTGCGGAAATATTAGCAGTATACTGACGCCTCTTGTAGGATGTTCATATGGCAGGAATGACATTCCAAGTAAGTACAATTCAGAATCAAAAATATCCGCCACCAAACAAGTTTCTGTACCGGCAAAAATACCCCACTGACCAGTGAACAAATGCAACTGTAACTCGGGAAACTTACCAAGAAAAGCCCTGTGCGTTCGTGTAAAAACAGGCCAGGGAATATCTGTATGAACTAATCCGATTGGTTTCAAATCTTTATTTATGCGAACTGCTGTGGGGTCGGATAACAGTGGTTTAGTGGATAATCGGTTCGGTTGCCATGGGCTGCCGAAGGTGAAGGTCGTTATGTATATATTTTTATTGTTTTACCTGGTCTTTCTTTCTTTCTTGTCGAAATGAACAGGAAACTTTCGGGAAGGGGACCGTGGTCATAAAAATACTGCCTGGGGAAATGTGCAGCGGTAACGGGGTTCGAACCCAGAACCCCAGGTGGTTATTTCGACAACCGCACCACTCCACCACCACCGCCGAGTGTGAGCACCGCTTAGCCTGCGTTTCAAAGGTGTCTGAAGTCTTATTCTCGTAATTTACCGAAGTTTCCAGTGTCTATGTACTTGCTCCAGTAAATAGCCTGAGTTGAGGCTCACTGTGACGTTCTAGAGTAATTTTGACAATGATTTATAAACACAGTCCAAATGGACACATTTCTACGGTTAAACGTTTGTTTATTGTAAGTCTCAGTTCTATTCTTCAACCAGCTAAAGATTGGCAAATACAGCTGCTCAGAATCTATGATAATAAACATTAACTGCGTAGGTATTTCTAGTACACGGTCCACCAAGTTAGTAATTTTCGAATGAAACCGATTCCGTAGCTTTCATGCCTGTTTGAAATTTCTGGGACCAACCACAATTCAGTCAAAATGTCCATCATCACTCTGAAGGGCTTGTCGAAACGAACGATTGGGTAAATAATATAGTTCGATGACATTCAGGCCAATCGATGGCCTTTTTCCTCTCATCCTGCTTTACAATCGCGGAAGGCTACGTTCAAGGGGATATCAGGATCAGCGTAATTAATCGGTAGAAACATAGTGATATGACTGAGTGTCGTAAACAGTGGCTCTCATACACTTCCCCAATTTCTTCGCAATCCTCGTCTTCATGAATTCTCTACTTTGAATCTGACTGATTCGAACATTCCAATTCTCCCTTTACTACTTCATCCAGGTGAGTAGTCATGAGATAGGAACTAAAACCGGTGCACGAAAGTGCAAAGCTATTGGCTATAAAAACTGACTCGAACTGTACGAGGAAATGGGGCTACAGGTCTTTAGTTATTGCTTGATTTCAAGTTAATCATTACCCATTAGGTGACATCTTCAATTCAGTCGGTCAGCCATACACACGGAGGGCACCAAATTCAAGTTTCACTTTGATAGAGTTAATGCGTGGAGCATTCCTGTTAGGACCGAGCGCACAGAACCTTCAGACCACGCACCGATCCGCATCGTGCCACAAGTGCGTTCTTGACGCCCAAACCGCAATCGGTTTTGGATTGGATGACTAAGGCGAATCCGACAGCTGTCGTCCGATCGCCCAATCGGAGTACCAAGTTCGCAACCTGATTAGTGCACCACCATGTCGTTTCTCGTACACCTAATTTACCACCCATATTTGCGTATTGCTTCATGATCAACAATATACTCTGTCGTTTTCTCGGCTGTGTTCTCTCCAACCGTTGGGGGCTAGTCCAGAGGCGCTCATATCGATCATACGTCTTGACATAAGACATAACAATTCCCATCGACCAGCTCAGGAGTTGAACCCCGAAGGCTCTGTGTTGGTAAGCACAGGCATTTTTCAGCCACTACTGTCTGAGTGACTTTTTTGCCGAGGCAGCTTGCGATCCAACCTCATAGTTCAGTTCATAAACCAAGTAGTGCACATCTATTTAATCGCTGAATTCTGGGACTAATCTACGTTATCCGGTACGTCAAAAGGTTCTATTTGTTGCCGTTCAAATGAAAAATCCAGAGAACCTTTGATAGTATTGCATCAACTGAAGCAAGAAACATTTGAAAATGTTCGTTTCAATCTCGCACAACTAAATCGCTCAGTTATAATGTTTGCTAGTGATCGCCAAATTAGGAAATTCATCTCACTTCCTCAGTCGACCTCAGGATTGTGTACAACTGATTACTACTCGCTTTAGCCGCAGCTCTCTCACTGGCTAATGTCTGGTGTGTGGCAGTGAAACTACAGAGACGTGTAAGAACCCCACATTATCGAATGACCCAGATAGAAACCATCTGTAGACATTTGCGACGCGAACGGGTGGATAAGTGGCGTTCAAGAACTTTATCGCTTAGCCGAGACAAGCCCATCAATTGGCTTCAGTGAAGCAAGCTAACCATAAGACAGTACCACTCTAAACCACCTTCCATAAAATCATCAGTCGGTTTTGATCATGAGGAATCAAAACCAATCTAGTAAACAGAATTAAACTGCAATGCAACAGTTGTCTTGGTGCAAAACGATGACGAAGCATAACATCTGAGTAAGGTACACACGAGACATTTACCGATCGATATGAGTCAGCTGGAAGGCCGACTGAACTGCGACCAGCATACGCATGAACAGCGCTATTGCACCACATTAATTCGCTGATCACATCGAATGTTAATTGCCGTAACCGTTCCATCAAGTAAACATCTCTGAAAATCGGTCTAAATCATTCAGAGATGCACTCACGTATCCATCGTGAACCACAGGAGTAGTTGTAAAAAGAACGGGCCTATTTGCATCCAGCATTCGAAAATAGAGGATTTAAACCAGCCACAGACTTCTCAATTTTTCGTTTTGGAGAGTCGTTAAGCACTGGCAATCTAAAAATGTCTGGTGTTAATCAAAAGAAGGAAACTGAAACTCCCGGTAACGGAGGAAAGAGATTTTATGCAGTGAACCTTTGTGTATTGGTCAAATACATCAGAAAAACGAGGCAATAACTAGGATAGGGTGGGGGGGGGGAAGGGCGAAGGACAGTTCATTTAAGTGTGAGAGAGAGAGACTGGAACTGGCGAAGCAAGGATACAGGATATGGAAGAATGTGAATAATCTTGTTTTCATTTCAACCCCAAGCTGGTATTCAGCAGATGAACAACACCAAGTATCACAGGTTGCCATGCGACCATATAGCGCACTAGATCGAGAAAATTGCCGTACAACAAGTGCGGTTTGTCCCAACTGGACAAGGTGATGTGTTAAGGGAGACGCGGATGTGATAGGATTAAATGAATAACTACTGAACATTTATTGCGATTGTACGGAAAAAAGTAACACAAAAGAACAAATTAATTTCCCTAACCCGAATGAAAGAAAGTTGGGAGTTATAGTATAAGAAGAAGTTAGATGTTTCACACAATATGGTAGAGCATCATCCACGGCTCTGAAGCAAGTTGGAGTACTCAAACATGCTTGCTCAAAAAGCACTGTTCCTACGCTTGTTATCAGCGTTCAGTCAACTATACCCGAAATATCCCATTCAGGTATGGAATCCATGGCTGAACCGCGACAAGAAGGCTCTAGAACGTACGCAAAAGTTGGTAACAAAATGTTATAACAAGACACACTCCGAAAGACTACAAATATTGGGGTTATACTCGTCTCAGTACCGTCGACTTGGGGTGGGGGACCTAAACTTGACGAACCACACAATGCATCAACCCAAACATTCTGGGAGTTCTGTTTCTATGAATCTCAAAATAATCATCTCAGGGGGTTTCCAGTGAATTGAGGACTCAGAACAGTCACCTAGATTGCTGGCATTACTCGTTTGCAGTCAGAGTGTGTGCTTTATGAGATGCTCTTCTAGCCCATGTTTTGAGTGCACCTAGAGTTGAATTATTCAAACCACAGCTTGATAAAGCGTTGGAATAGTTCAACATCAGTGAGTGATCATGCACATTATCATTATTATTTTCTATTTGTAAAGTTGTATGAAACATTCTCTAAAAATCCTACGGATACGATACGCGTTAGCTCTTATAAGTTGCCCAAAATAAAACGGAACAGATTTCAAGCTTTTACCTTCAAGACATTACACGTAAGGGTGCCAAGTCACACTTAGGACTACGGGACAGTCTCCACTCTTTTAAATTTTACCTGTATCTTTACCCGAACCACGCACAAGCCTTACAATGCCGATGAGCGAAAAATGCCTTATCACCAATCACCTATTAGTTTTATTACTGCATAGCAACTCTTAGACCACGATTAACACAAATTTGATCTATAATTAACTATATTACTGACTAAATCACGCACTGAACACAAAAGTATGTGGATGAGGGCGCAGTTTTATACGGTACGAAGAGACTGAGGTGTTTGATTCACATCGCTGCCACCCCATCAACTGTGTCCAGCTCATTCATAAAAAGAATGAGCGTTTATCCGCATACTATCAATTCTATACGATTATGATAAACATTGGTATTTGTAATTTGTATAGGTTTGTTATTCAAGGACAAGATCTGACGAAATTTTTCAATGATTTTGTTTGCACGAAGGGCTTGAATATTGCAATCCTTGTCAGTAGTCATAGCTCAGATGCCTATGGAATTACACTCCTTGAACATGCTGGACGGTTTGCTCCATAGATATGGACAAAAAACAAGGTAAACACTATTATTCGACGACACAAACAAACAAATTTTTGGAGTTATTGCGTTCATGATCTACAGTTTCTGTAGGAATTTTCGCATACAGATACAATGTATTCCGATAAGACTAATAGGGGTCCGGAACAGGGATGTCGGGAAACATTTCACTTCGTGGACAGTGGGAGGATTACTTTCAACAGTTCGATGAGCTGGGTGGCTTTTCCCTCCAAGTTCTCATTATCAGCCCGGGTAAAGTTTTCAGTGCGTGTCATGTGGATGCATTTTGCTTGTATTTGTTCTTCCGTTGACGATTAGCTCTATTGTTCTCGATCACGGATCGGAACAATAGTTAGGATGGACGATGGATGTAGAGGAAGATATCGTTGCGGGTGACCTATTATTAAAATACAGCATCACGTCAAAATACGATGTATTGACACACAATATCATTACAAATAGCATACAGTGTCTTAGAATATTCAGAAGCAAATTCATCTCCGTAAAGTTAAATGGGACTCGATCATGGGGTCGAATTTGCTATCGTTCGCCCCTTATGCCGTTCGCCTACTTTTGTGTGAAAATTAACTCAACCGCGTGTGATTTTCACTAAGACAGGTAACCGGTACAGTTACATGAACTCACAATTCACTAAAGGAAACCGGCGAACTCAGTGAAGGTGGCCTACTTCACGAATAAGTCGGAAAGAGCCAACAGTGGAATGCCTCAAGGTTCAGTAGTAGTTACTCTATTCTTCTTTATCTATATCAACGACTTGACGCGGCATTTCCGAAATCTCTGTTTTATTTTCGCGGCTAACGTGAATGTAGCACGGGTAAAGCTAGAATATGACGCAGTGTTGGGAGCCGAGAACACTAGCTAACAACACGACGAAATGGAAGCTCAATTGGTAAAGGCCACATTTCTCCGACAAAAGACCATGTCAGTTCGTGTTGGTGATTCATTATCAGAGATTATCACTGCTAACCGGGGGGCTCCCCAAGGATCCGTACTGGGGCCTCGTCACTTTCTTGCATTTATAAACGACCTGCCACATGTCTTTCGGCCTAATGCACTGCTATTTGCGGACGATGCTAAGATCTGGAGAACTGTAACACATCCTGAGGATCATATAGCACTCAAACAAACGATTGACGCAGCCCACCGATGGTCAATCGCCAACGACATCGAGTTCAACGTTTCCATATGCCGAGTTATTCCCATGCGGCATAAGACTCGTTTCTCCTATGTTCTGGGGAACCAAATACTACTGCATGCCACTGATGAAAGGGATTGGAAGAGCAGAGCTGTATGCTACGAGCGCGTCCCCAGGTCGCGGATAGGGGAACGCCCGCCATCTCGCGGCTAACCGTGAATAAGGTGGGCTCCGGCCTACCAAATAAGCGGTCGCGGACGAGCAGCGGCAGCGCTCGAGAATGTGGTGGGTTTACTCCTGGCAAGGGTTCTCCGCTGAAAACGCCACATACATCTGCGGACAGCGCTGTGACGTGGCGAGTGTGGCCCGCCACTAAATATGGTCA
>UZAN01054835.1:3436-15094 GCA_900618425.1 Echinostoma caproni | reverse complement strand
AACGGCAGCCGGCGAAAAGCTGCGAGACATCCGCCGGGGACCCAAGCAGCTAAGTAATCCTCCGGGTTAGCAAGGGAGGCACTGTGAGTCATGAAAAACGGCTTATGGCTTACCTCCTGAGCTGGCGGAGACGGATAGGACAACAATAGGCTCGAGAGAATGGCACCACGACCATAAGCGTTATGCAGTTAGGTTGAGAATTGGTTATCCCATGAATTTTTCTTTGACCGTGTGACGCGAAGTAGGATTTCGCCGGGCGGTGTATTGATCGATCTGTGAAAATCCTTCCTTTAAGGCCCAGCCATTTCAACTTGGCTCCACATTTCGTAAATTTCACGTTCCATTCACCTAATACCATCCGTGTCATATATATATGGACATCCGACTTTTCGCCCCCTTTGTACATTTCCAACGATCCCACCATCTGACTTTGTTCACTTTACTGCTACATTCGTCCCTATTTGTTTTAATCGTAACCTGACCGCTCACATTTGACTCCTTCGAGTGCATTGTGACAACTTGTTGAACTATGCTCACGATAAATTTTGGATTTTGTTTTCAATTTTTTGAGATGATTTTGAGGTTTGTACAGATTTTATTCGCCAATTTGATTGTTTAATAATGCATTACCGTAGAAAGTTGCTAGAGCGTTCGTTTAATTGACGTTTTAGGATCCCATTTTGGCTACGCGTTACTCGTTGATCTAGTCGCGAGGCAGAAAAAGTGAGAAAAAGAAGAGAAGAAGTAAGAGAGAATGAGAAAAGAGGAACAAGCAGAGAAAGTGAAGGTTTCCGAGTGGATGGAAATCAACTAGATCTGAGGAAGGGTAAGCCCAATGTGTGAGTCTTGTAGGGTTTTGAGTAGAAATGAACAATCTCTAGTGGAAGTACATTCCATTCTGAGATGACCCTGAGAGTGAAGAAATGGGAGCTGACGAAGGTTCTGTGACGGTGTTTGAAGAGTTTTCTTCGGTATCCCCACAAATATTCCAGGCTAGATGGTGTGAAGAAACGGTCAACTAGGCATGAAGAGAAGAGTTTACGCAGAAGAAAGAGATCAAATTTGATACGTCGTATATCTAAGAGATACAGATTAACCTGATTAAGCCAATTAGAATAATGGCATTTCTGACACCCATGCACTAATTTTATGGCTCTTTAATGCACACATTCTAGGGAGTCGCGGTCTCGAATGAGGCCAGAATGTGCAATTTGGCTGCCATTTTCTAAAAGCAGGCGTATGTATGTTCCGTTGAGGTAATGGACGACCTCTTTGATTATCAGCGGAAAAGTGCATTTAATAAGGTTTAAGACCCAAAGTGCGGATTTACAAGCTTTCTGATTGTGGGAAGAAGACGAGAGACTGCTATTCATCTAGAAACCGAGAATTTTGTGCTGATCCACCTTCTGGATTTCAGTTAAACCGTTTACCCAAAAAGGTTTACCAGGAGCGGTACCAAGGGATATGCTAGCACATTTTCCGTCTTTGATTGGTAAGCTCCAGTCGACCGACCAATTTTTTGTTTGATTAATCTCCGACTGCACTTGGGATACGTCTGTGCCCCAGATGGTGACATCATCCGCATTCATGGTGATCCTTAGAGGGAAACGTTCAGCGAGATCATTAACATAAATCAGAAATAGGTTGGGACCTAGTACGGAGTCCTGCGGGACTCCCATTTAGACTCGGGAGGGTGAGAAAACGGATGTGCCTATTCGAACCACAAAAGAGAGGTTCGATAAAAAGCAAGTAAGTACGGAAAACAAGCGACCAGTGATGCCATAGCTCTCTAGTTTGTACAGGATAGGAATTTTTATCACTTTGTCGAAGGGTTCGGCAAAGTCTGTGTAGATCGCGTGCGAAATATGACCTTCATCATAGACATGGGTTAAGCTAACCATTACGGTCAGCATATTGGTGTATAACTTGTCTGGGAGGAAACCATTTCGGGAATCGTCTACTAGACCGTTCTCAGTGAGATGCCTCAGAGTGCGCCGTTTAAGAAGGCGCTTAAAGATCTTACTTGGAATGCTGGTTAGGCTGATAGGCCTATAACTGATAGGAAGGTGTTGATCGCCTTTCTTATATATATGGACAACAGTCGCTCTTTATGCAGTTGTGATAGGGTACAGGTGTCCAATCACTTATGAGGGAGTTGAGCTTATGTGGCAGCCAACACATTCGCGGATTCTTTCAGTTTATGCGGGTAGATTTTAGGCGAACCCATCGAGCTCGAGGAGCTAACGTGTCTTAGTTTTTCCTTCACTTCTGATGCTGTTAGGAAAAAGTGATCTAACGGGGATTGGTAGGTTATGGGTTGCAGATTGGGGTGACTGACGGATTAAGAGAGGTCAAAAACTTGATCGAAGTAGAACCGGAACATTTCCGCCANGTGAATTGGCTGGGATGTGATCTGGTCTAGAAAGGGCAAGGGCGAAAGTGGTGTTTTTCCGGGTTTGCCGCATAAATCTGTATAGATCTGACCGGTTTATCCGTGCCCTGGCTAGAATACATTTCTGTTAGTTCCGTTAGTACTCTCGGATCCTCGCTTGGAATAAATTGAGGATGTGGATGAAGCCATTGGCATCCTCCGTCAGATACATCAATTCGTACCTAGCAAAGGACCGCGAACGCTCTGCTAGAAGTTGATGAATACCACGCTGTAGGGGGTGCCTTTTGGAGAGGGGGATTTACAGACGCGGGATACCAGCAGATGGTTCACTGCGCGAAAACACTTCTCTGTTGTACGTCTTAGGAGGTCAACATTGCTTATCTGATGGGTTGTAGGCGATGGTCTTTAAGGAAATACCTCCGATAGTTGAAATGGGTCCTTTGAAAGGAACGAAGCTCCCTTAGACATGGTGTGACGCAGCTGAGTCGGCGGAATATCACAGCAAAACAGAGTACTATGTGGTCACTCTTGCTTAAAGGGCAGTGCTGTTGTATTTTGTCCGTGGGGTGAATAGCACCTGTTATGAAGAGGTCTAGCAGTGAAGGAGATTGCTCGTTCCGGAATCTGGCTGGGTCTGCGAATTGCTGAGACCATGACATCTCTGTGACCAGGTCGAAGACGATAAGGGTAGATGAGGCACAAATGAGTGGGACGAGGAACGTTTACATGTGGTATGTGAACAATAACAACAAAGTACAAAGTATATCATCGGACCAAATTGGGGCATAATGATGGGCAAACATTCGAACGTCTTATGTGAAATGGGTCACATGGGGGCCCAGTTAATCAAACCGAACCGGAGCCAAACCTGTGGAGTGATTAAGTTTTTCAATCAGGTCGATGCAAGCAGACTTTTAAAAGTATTTTCCAGGCCCAAAGTGGACTGCCATTTATTCTCGAATCGTTGAAGTCTCCCATTGTGAGGAGGTGTGCGTTGTGCATCTTTATATATTTGCTTTATCACTTGGTAAAGGGTAACTTAGAAATCTTATTTTCTCGGTTTTAATGCATCTAGAATTTGTACTCCCAACCTTCATGTTTTTCGATAGTTCTATTTCATTCTGATCAGCAGCAAATTTTTTCTTCCTATTTCATGAGATCTACTGGGCTTCATAGTCAACTTAGCTCTGAAAACTCGCATGACGTTACGTTTTCCATGCGGCATAATCCTTTAGACATAAACTGTAACGGTTTTCGAAAGCTTTTGTACACAATACCTTTCTAATTCCATTATCTTTCCTTCCTTATCTCTTCTTTCTCTTTTATGAACTGAACATTTAAGTTGTTTTAATCGGCCTTCTCATTACTCGCTCGGTACTTTGCGGTCTCGCTCCGTGATTTTCTCAGTTATTTGTCTTTCTGTACCTGGGACCTACGACGGTTTCGTAAGTCGCAAATATGTATTGATGTATGCCTATAATAGAAAAGAAAGGTCAACTGTCGTTCAACTATTTTTCTACAAGCTGGAAATTTGGTCAGTCGAAGTGGAGACACTGCGATTCGCATTGAAGGTTGTTTGGATTTCTGTTACATGGATGAAAACACCTTTAGAATGTGTCTGAATATTATTATAATCGAAAACTATCCCATAACACAATGACAAGTAACAAAGACAAGCGTAAGAGATAGGTGTCTCGAAGGCTGATATATTACGGCTTCAACAACAGCTCTTAGAGCTTAATTTGTTCGTCCAAAATGAGCTTCAAACGGCAAAGGCGGCCTCGCAAGCGGTTGAGATATCTAAACAACATATCTTAGCCACATCCAAAAAGGTGACAGTTGAAGGAGATTGCGTCAAGAGGGTGATATTATGGGGCCGTTTACTCAAGGACAAGACCCTTGCCCAGAACGCAACAGCCCTCCTAGGGAACTTCACTCCCCCCACCCCAAAAATACCTGACTCATGTAGCTCTACATATCTAGTCTCGAAACATAAGGAACGGATTTTCGGACTGGTAGTTGGGTTAAGCCATTCATCAGTATTGCACAAATGCAGAAAATCCAGTCCAACGACAAACTGGTGAGGGGTGTAGCACCAGACAAGCCCATCCACTCAAGGTTGCTACTATGTTCCCTTAAGTGATGGCAGAAGGATAGGAAACTTCTACAGAGGGCTGCGGAACAGCTCACGCGCCTTCCTATTTTTGCTGACCATCTGATCTCCTATAGACCCATCCTCGAAATATCCTCTGTCCCTCTGGCATGCAGCTCCCCGAATACAAGCTTCTGCAGTGGGAAGGACGATGAGCCTACTGTCGCTGCCGACCCGAATTTCCCAGAATCTACTTTGAGGATAGAAAACAAAACAATTTTTCAGGGAAAACAAACGAACTTATCAAAAGTATGAAAGAAGGAGGTGCACTACCCAGGAAAAGCGACAATCTGCAAAAAGGGCATCCCTTGGAATTCCACCGCTTCCTATACATCAAGTCGATCCACTTCTACCGGTGAATCCCTCTAAACAGCGTACTTATTTATCCATATGTCATAGAAGACTTTCCATTCTTTCACACAAACCTAAGCAACGGACTCCGATAATCACTTCATTGATCTCACTGAACCTCAGAACTCACCAAAAGGCCGCCATTTTCCCTTCCCCAAAGCGGCCAAAAGGCACCGGCACCAGACTAGAAAATGCCTCACCTTCCTCATGGAAGAAAAACAGATAAAACGGGCAAAACCCCTAGGAGCTCACTTGTACTCGGACGGGATTAACCCGAAACGGGCGTGGAAGCCAAACTCTTCAATCAAGGCAAGAGGAAAGGGCCGTTTCAAAATGTAACCCCAATGGATACCATAGATCAAGACACCCCTTTTATCCTAAAACTTGAACTTTTTGGTGAACAAATGTTAGAATGCATCCACACCAAATTTTCAAGCATTGGTAACAAGGTACTTGAACTGAAAGAATAGAAAAACGATACCTAGCAGTATATTCTAAGTTTAACAGACACATGGCTAACACCGGATATCTTAGACAGAGAAATTAAAACAGATAGCTATCCCTCACCTGACAAGATAGCGGATATCTTCCAAACTCACTGTAACGACCAAAACGCGAGTGTCCTGGTCCAAGCGAAACGATAAAGACCTCGTCTGTATGCGTTCAATCAAATGATCCTTCGCTCACTCTGTATAATAAAACCTCAGAGCAACGCGTAGCCCAAATTATCGAGAACCAAGTCGATCCAAAAATAATCTACGGTACTATTTTTGCATTAATCACAAATACATAAGGCGGTCGTATCTCTGATAGTGAGCCTGATTCACTATCCAGCCAAAATGTTACAAATGTTCACAGAGAATATCTGCGGTAATAAAAAGCAAATAAGAAAATGAGTGATTGTAACTACCTTTCAGATAATTCTGGACCAATAAGAAAATTTTTCACGCTTCAACAGATCAAGCAGAATAATCTTGAGCGTTACAACCAAAAGGGGTTCAATATAACCGAAAGCAACAGTTAGTTCAACAAAGAGCGTCCAATCAAAACTTTGGTCGCAATAAAACAAGAAAAAGCACTGAATCCCATTTACACGTAAGAGCAAAGCACTTGAGGTGTCCAATAGATATGCTTCGCCGTAAAAAAGGTGAAATAGAAGGTTCATAAGAGAAAATTCAACGGCATGATAACCACTGTCGGAGAGAATGGCGAAGAAAGATAAGGAAATGCAAGGGAATTGAGAGGAATTTTCAGTTCGTTTGACCGTTACACTCACTTCCAAGATATTTTTATAGTTTGCTCCCCTGCTTTCTTTCCTTCTCTATAGCCTCGGTCAAGTATACCCCTCCTCGAGCACTTCATTGTTAAGACCGAAGAAGCACTGAGAAAAGTGGAAAATATCCAAATAAAAGTGGGTCAGCTGCAACTAGGAAAAGGGGTACCCATAAGGAGTGACGAACAAGGTGTTCGAACCCACACCTTGATAGAGGTCCAAAAATTACAAGGTGGGCAGCGAGCAACAAATTTTGCGGGGGCCGTTACATCCACTCCAAGCATACGCAGTCTGGAAAACGTCGAGCTCATCAGCCCCGGGCATCACATGTTTAATGGGCGCCGAAATTCAACTTCAAACAAAAGCTTGAAAAATCGAATCCGCTACCTGTAACACCATTACTCTGCATTAAAGGGGGTGAACGGCAGATAACACACCTCCGGAGTAAGCTAAGAGAGAACAAGACGACGAACGTAAAAGCTACCGGGTATAAAAGCAACGCCGCTAAACAAGATCTCCATATGAATATAACTATGACTTCTGTCTCAACATCGAGGTGTATGCAAACTCCAAAAATAAAACGTCAACGGCTGAAATAAGAAAGCCGCAAGTGGCAGCCTCGTTGTTACTAAACAATGCCTCCATTCAACCGGATATGAATGAAATGGAATTGGACTGTGACAAGAGATTCATCCGCAGGATGGCTCAGCCAAAAAGGAATAATTGTAAAAAACCGTACAGAAAATAAATCAATATGGAAGTAAATACCCAGGGAAAAAGCGTGCCGGCCACTCAGATTCTACACCCGAAGGAACTCCTACAGGAAATGGCCTAAACACAGAGGCCTCAGCACTGCTACAAAGAAGTTTGGAAACTTGGTATACAAACGTCTGCAGTGTTGGAAATAAGTGGGGTGAAATGAAAACCAGATGTTCAGAGTATGACGTATTCACTCTGACCGAAAAATGGTTGTCACCAAGAAACATCATAGATCACCTCATCCCCCCGAACTTTGCTGTGTATAGGACAGATCGCGTGGTAGACAAGGGAGACAGAGTGTTGTTTCCCGTAAAGAATCAATATGCTCAGTGGAAAATCACTGAACTCAGACTGTGCACCCCCACTGGGCAAGCAGTTGGATGCATTATTTAAAACCGAGGAAGACCATCATAGCGTGATGTCGCAGCAAATTTAAATGTTGAAGGACTTGGCATCACGGCACTGGTACGTGCTTGGTGCATCAACCGAATCTCTCGGGATGCGACGTTCGAACCGGAAGCAATACGCATGGTTTTCAGCTCCAACTCCAGCTGTTGTATTCTTTATTGCGTTTCTTGTAGCTCGGAAGTTGCCGTGAACCTCTCATCATCGAAACTTGAAGGTGTATTGTATTCAGGAGTGAACGTGATGTCTTCTAGTCAACTTTGTTACGGAAATGGCAATAGATAGAATGTACCATAAAATTCGAATTGCGCTCATAGACTCTATGAAGAATACACAGCTAACAGCAGGAAACCAACGCGTAAGGTAGGACGAATCACCTAAGTCTAACCGCGGCAGCTAACAGTTAATAGCAATCCTGTTAATCTAGTCTAAACGCACGGTCTTGGCAGAAAAACAGCTTTGTGTAGCAGTAATAATATTGAATGTGGTTGTATAAATAACTACAGTATCAAGTATATAAAAATATTCACTCACGACCAGATTGACACGACGTCGAATTAACTAGGGCGTCAAGATCAGAATGGAAGATCAACAAGTATAAAGAGCAGTTAGGCAGTTAGGCAGAAGCAGAAAAAGAGGAAAAGGATATAAATTTTAGGTTTCGTATAGAGCGCAGCCGGTTGGGATATGGTGTAGCGCAAAAATGGATAAGAGGTAAAGTTTGGATAACAAAGGATTCTCAAATCTTTTATAAATACTCTGTGATTGATGGAGTCAAATTCGGTAAAATGAATATGATCGGCCTACCCTAAGAGGCTGGGTCAACCACTTGGTGGCCGCTTACCCAGGATGCATCTTTTGAGGACGAATGGGGGCGTACTTTGGGAACGCTTTGTGAGGCTCATCGGCAGGTACGCGGCATTGCAACTCAAGAGGAGTTCTCAAAGCCTTTCCTGGTGGCCAACTCCCATGAAGAGAGCGATGGCTTTCATGGGGCTTAAATGGAGACGATTATGCAACCCTTGGAGGGCAACACAGGTGGTTGGCCTAGAAAATGGCCCGAAATTACACAACCAAACTTATAAAATAAGCTAAAATGAAAGGTGAATTTTGTATCGCTCAGCAAGCTAAAACCGATCCTGAAAGGTCTTACGATTATGTACGATCGAAGGCTACCCTAAGGTAATCGGTTGGAGTCCTACGAAACCACGCAGGTGAAGAAGTGTCGTCGGAGGAAGAGAAGTGCGAGATACTCAAGAAATGTTTTAAAAGCGTCATTTATCAGCAACCTGTTGTGTTTTCTACGTGAAGTCACAAGGAAATTGGATGAAAGTCAAAATGTCAAAGTTTGTCATTTGGACTTTGGGAAGGCTTTCTACTCGGTTAATCACCAATTACTTCTTAAAAAGCTTGAGAACGTTGGCCTTCCTGCGACGTTTATTAAATTGGTAGGGGCGTTTTTGAACGGACGTACCCTCAGGGATTGAGTAGGATGACACTATGGACGGTGAGAAAAGTCATCAATGAGGTGCCACAGGCTCCATCCTAGACCTGATAGTTTTTCTTTTGTACGTCAGTGACTTAGTTAGGGGTTTGTCTTTCCTGACTTCCGTGCTTAATGACGATGTAAAGTTAGTTAACTCAGGACCGCGAGACCAAATACAGGAAGACAAACGAAGGTTATCTGCTGGACTCAAATGTGGGGACTAGACCTAAACCCGTCGAAGAGTCACATTTTGAACACTGACGGCGGTCCAATTGGAGTAAGTACGGGGGCGAAAACAACCAAACCAACGCGAGCAGCCTGGACAAAGAACTACAGATAGTAGTCTCCAGAAATTACAAGCCAGGCGAACAGTGCAAAGCTGCAGCAGAAAGGGCGATAGTTCAACTATTACAGTTGAGAAATATGCTGACCACTCGAAAGGCAAAAGTCTTCATCCCGCTGTATAAAACATTGATGAGACCCCACCTAGAATAATGTGCCTAGGTCTGAGCAACCTACCGTCAAAAAGACATCCAGTGCATCGAGAAGGTTCAAAGGTTAGCCACTCGAATGGTGGCATGAGGGGCAAGTCATCTGAAGAAAGGCTTGTAGTGTTAGTCCTCTTTCGTATGGAAAGGAGACGCCTTAGGGGTGACCTAATGGACACATTTAAGGTAATGAAAGAATTCTTTACCGAAAGCGCCAAACGCTTTTTCACTCAAACGCTCGTAGAAGTCACCAGGGGAAAGTCTAAAGCTCTGGAAGCCAAAGGCTCGCCTCGGTGTGCGGTTTAACTTCTACACGAACCGAGTGGTTGATAGATGGAATCAGCTACCACCGCACCTGATGAAATGTGCGACTACAGTCGACTTCAAGAGGCAGTCAAATATGGTTTGGACCCAACTATACCCAGGGGTAGTATAGAAGCAGGGTATAAGGTTGTTTAGGATTGACATGCTTCTTGCTTTCCAACTAATCCTCCTCATAGATATCGTACCGGAACCAGTTTTATGCAAGAAAAAAGTTACAAGACAGCGACTGAAACGTGTTGGAAAGCAAGAATCTGGACACTTGGTTGGCGAAAGCCTTTTCCACCCTGTATTACCTGATCTGACCTGAAACTTCCAAAGTCACTAAACCATTATAGCTCAGTCGGCCCAGATGATTTCCATCCCAGAATCTTATAGAGACAGCAGCTATACTAACCCCGCATTACAGACAGCTGTTCTAGAACTACCTAGATGAAGGTGAATTCGCTGATGTCTGGAAGAGCGTAATCATACCACCAATATACAAAATGGGGCCCGGGTATTACCCCAGCAGCTACAAGCATCACCATTAAAATTTATGAGTCTCATTAAGAGACATTATTGAACACCTGAAGGAAAACAAATTTCTATCTCATTTTCAACACGGCTTTGATCCCGGAACATCATGCATCACCAAAATAATATTTCATGGAAAGTCTAACCCAGGCCTATGATGATGGTACAATCTCGCATGCAATCCTCAGAGATTTTGTCAAAGCCACATTATCCACTAATGCACAAACTGCAAATGTATGGTATTAGTGTCAGTCTCCTAAATCTTCAAGGCAGCTCTTTATTCTCACGTTCTTCCTCTGTTAAACCAAGAACATCTTTCTCCAACTCTTCCCTGATGACGATAAGTGGTACGCAGGTATTCGTCCTAGGTCCATTACTTTTGATCATATACATAACTGACCTTCCGGACAAAATCCCAGTCCATATTGCTATGTTTACTAATGATGCCAAAATCTGACGGAATCACTCATCAGCAGTGCGGGTAGCCATGGATATCGCCAAAGCATGGTCATCAGACTGGAGGCTCCCAATAAATGACGAAAAATGTGTATGTCCTTTGGCAGGGGCTGCGCACACACCAACGTGTGCAGCACATTCCAACTTTAGACTATCAACCAGCATGAGATTGTTATCTTTTGATTATCCAACTCTCTCTTTTTCTTGCCACCACCAGAAAGTCCGAATAAAGACTTTTGCGGTAATCAAATTCAACAAGGTACTCTTCCATCGTTTTGGTAGAGACAACCCAACTCTTATATGGTACTTACGTAAGACTGCTATTGGAATACTAGGCATAAATTGCTTGCTCTCGGTTTGTGGGTGATCGTCACTCCTTAAAACGACTCCAGGAAGCTAGTATCAGTTCTCCTCCATGCCCCATACCCGTCCCGTCTCACCTCACTGAACCTTTATTCCCTGAAAACCCACCGATTCAGAGCGGACCTCTTACTTCTTTCTTCGCTTATATTCTATGAGCACGACCAACTACAGTCAACTCATTCAGCTTAGATACGCTTAGTGTTCACAACGCAACGATGTTCAAGCTTCGGCTCCGTACCCGAGTCCATCACTGTTTCCCGCAGGAGGCTGTTGACGCGCCTTCAAAGACCATGTTCAGACATAAGCTCAACACCTTTCTTGGTNACACACCACCAACAATTTGTATCAAGCGCCCTATTTCGATCTACTCATCTACCCCTGTATCCATCGCGCTCTCGATTTAAATACTTTAATCCTAACGGCATTGAGGTATAATTTTTGTTGTGGTTAATGTTGGTGTTAGTGAGTTCTCCGAGCAGAAAGTGTTGTTCGCAGACGTTTCGTAGCCAAGCTAGGCAAAATCATCAGTGCGACTTCGAGGAAGCGCCAAACCTCAGTGGGACATTGTTTATGTATTTCTGTTTGAGAGTTATAATTGGCTGTTCGCGTCCCTTTAATCCTATTGGTCAATAGCAAATGGTTGCTGTTATTTGATTGGCTGTTCCGTTGTCACGGTAACCATCCTTTTTCTCTTTG
>UZAN01054834.1:2536-13015 GCA_900618425.1 Echinostoma caproni | reverse complement strand
ATCGGATCATATACCCTATGGACGGGATCAAAAGTCCAAGGTGCTCGGTACACCTCCACGCCCATTTGAGCCAATGATCGCTGCCACAAACAGGAATGGTTATTTGTGTGTGTGGTTCGTGCGCTTCTTGGTTGGTTTGGAATCAAGGTTTTTAGTCAACTCCCCTAGGCTAAATGCCAGTGGTTCACCAACTTGGTAATAGCCCTGGATGCTTCTCGTCCTCTTACTTCGGGGGAAAAACATCTCTACCACAGGAAGCCAGTGCGTGGAGCTTCCTTAATGGAGACCGTTTGAGGCGCCTACGCGTATAGGAGTGTTTCAAGGGGTGCAGTGGAAAAGTGACCACTCGAGACACCTACTCCCGATCATACTGAGGCTTTCGGAGGCAACAAAAGTGCTTGTTTTAAAGATTTATATAACCTTGCATTACTCTCATGTAACAAGTAGGCATGTTCTGATTTTTGCTACGCAACCAAAGTGGTTGGTGAAGTTTCGTTCTTGTCTACTTCATGAATCGGCTACGTGATCGGTGAACATCTAAGACAGATAATGACGAATTAATGTTCGTTAACTAGTTCAATTTATCTCAAACTGCGTACGATTTATCGCTGATGTTTAATGTCAGCAGGTAAATAACTGAAATCGATTGAGTCAAAAAGTTAGCTAAGTGAATTCCACATCAACTGTATGAAAGGCCGAGACAGCAATGTTTGAAACTTTTTGTTTTGTTTTGTTTTTTGGTTTCCGGTGGCACAGATGACCCTATTTTAATATATTTGTATTGTGTGGTGAAACATGAATCTAACGCGGCCTTCGTGAACGCCCAGCGATTGGATCAGGACAAAACACGAAAACTCACCTCGAAGTGCTATGTTCACCAAAATGGACTGTTAGTGAATGTTTAGTAATCTATCGCGAACGTGATTTCATGATATCTGGCGGCTCCTCGATCAGAGCAGAAGTGCACTGCAATGGGACGAACCAAATGATGCGAAGGTTTGCCTAAATTAGTCAACTGTTTGACTTTCATTCCTACACACGACAAGATCACATCGCATATTGTACACATCACTGCGGATTGTCCGTAGTTCTTTATATTTATCGGATCGTTACCGGATAACTTTCGCTGCTCCCAAGAATCTGGTAATTGTCACTCGATAACCCTGCAATACGCGTTTTCCACGAGTTCATACATTTCCATTCATCAAGTTTTACTTCTACATTTCGAAATGCTAGCCTTTAAATAGGTAATTGTGTACTGACAATATGAGTACGTAATCTGATGAATGAAACAGATGTTTGTATTTTCAAAACATCAATATCTACGAACTTTACACCTGACGATTTGATTGGCAATCATTGGATACAGGAATAGGTGCGAGTCGTAGCGCATTTAAATGTAAGTGATGAACCTGAGATGTGGAATGACAAGACAGAACCAGTTCGGTGGATTATTCTCCTTTAGACCAATCGAGGGGTTATAAATTAAAGACATCTATTGCATGTACGGTCAGCATTAGGCTGATGAATCAGTGATATGGAAAACAATAATTACAAAACTGCTAATTTATCAACGTATAATAGAAAACTGAAAACCTTTTAATGTGAAGAAATTTCTACATTAAATTTTCACAAACTAATATCAGTTTGTTCCATGATATCCTGTCGATGTCTTCAACAAATACAAAAAATCCGTGTTCTTGTAACGGCAACAGAATAAGTGTATATTGAGTCTGTGTATGTGGTCTGAGTCGCTGATGGAAAACGAACCGAACATTTTTGCATATCGACAAATCGAATCTTCGGTACACGTGGTGATTAAAAAACCTTTTTGGGATTTCCTACTTTCTGTGGCTCAGGTTTTCGATTGCGGGGAGTAGTATACGTGACAAACCACGTGGTACCGAAAACCTATTGTTTGACTGTAAAACTGGTGACCTAAGCCTTGGAACTTGTAGCAGCGAACTGCACAAGGCTCGGATGGTGTTGCATACCACTAAGGTTGAGTATCTGCGCCAAGATCCCAACTCTGGAGCACGCCACTGACATCAATTCCAATTGCCCGATTACCTTGGAACCTATTACTGGACGGAAGCTGATCTCTGACCTCAGTTATTGCCGTACGACCCATTCCCCTACCCTAACAAGAAACCCATAAGCCAACGGCGGATCAAAGTTATTATGATAGTAGTAGACAACCAAAAAGGGGGCTCGAAACATTCATATAAATCAGGAAGAGTTAATGTATGCTTTTGTGCGTTTTTTATTCTATTGCCTAATTTTGCGCGTGAAATTACCGGTTTTCTCCTGAAATGCTCGTCAACTGGTGAATAAAGAACTGCAGTTATCTCAATCAGGTTTATTCAAGCTGAATTCTCTAATATATATTTCATAACGGTCAGTAACGTGCATCGCTCAGAGTGGCCACCTGGGATTCCTTTGGTTCGCATGGATTTACATTATTCTCGCATTCCCTGTAGTCTCGATTTATTAGAATGAAATGGGAATGGGTTTCGTTACGAATCCATCGCAAATGCCACAATTTTTTGCACATATATCCTTTTTTCGAACCATGAATTTGATGAATCCTCTTCACAGGGAGAGTTGCCTAGTCAAAATATGGATGAATAATTCCATGACTGAAACCATCGCTCCTTTGCACACATGCCCCGTATTTGTTCAGTGCGAAGAAAAGACCTCGACACCATGCTACTCGCTCTTTACTGACATTATGTAGGCGAACAAACAAACGGCCCTCGTCTGTGGGATAGCTTACTGAATCCGGGCTCGTGAAAGATTGAAACAAACAACTCACCCCCTGGACTTTTTTATCTGACGAACCGAAGACTATTGACCGACCTTCCGAGGCAGTGCTATAACTAATTCTGATACAAAGTCTTTGGTTCTGCCTAGTTAGAAATGTCTTTATGCAGTCTTTCTCATATCTACACTCAAACTTAAAATGAACCATACTAAACAAAATCCAAACTCAATCATCGCACGCCACCTAATCGAAAGTGGTCCTAAAGTAGACCCCATGACTACGTACTCCGTTTTGTTACGCCATCGCAACAAACATTGACTAACGATACTCGAGCCCTAAACCATCGCCCACAACGAACTAACTGTGTCCAGAAGCATATAATCCCTAGGCTTGGCCTATTTTGTATGTAACCAACCCTGTGCAACCGCACATACACTATAAAACTTAACTGGCTTCTTAAATTAATTTGTCGATCTGGTTTAGTGCTATACATCTGCGACCAATGAGAATTTACGAAAGGAATTCCTCTCGTAGTATTTGTGTACTGACTTGCCTGTTCGAATTCACGACGAGATCTAAATGTTTCAACCTTTTCCTTGCATTCAGTAAATGTGTCGTTGATATTAAGAATAGTTTTAAAAGTCTATTTGTCTTGTATATTATTTTCGGTCTCACAATCGGTTGAAACAGCTAGCTGCATTATAGTAGAAGGAACACTGAAATTCGAATGCAATAAGACCAACTGTTTATTTGTATCAAATCGGTGACCTTAGAATCACCTCATTCTGGTGATATAGTCTGCTCAGAGCTGGGTTGTTGGTTGTCAGTTGATTTGCCGAATTGAACCAGTGTACCATTGGTGAGAGCAGATTGTCAATTACGCGAAACTGTTCTATCACGTTCCGCTTTGACATGTTGGTGTGATTGCTTTATTGTCTACAGCTTAGTGGTTGGGATGACGACAGAGCGTTAACTGATATGCGCGTTGATTTATCCCAACCCCTCCTAGTGTGTGCTGTTGCATCGGTGCATCATCATTATCCACACACACAAAACAGATTCCGTCTTTTCCGATGGGTTTTTTCATGGCGTTTTACGGGTACTGTTTTGTCACATAGGTCACAGTTTTCTACCCACTTGATACGACTAACGTAATGCAATAGTATTTTTTACCACATGGGGCAGTGTTGTACAAGTTTGAGATAAATGGATAAATCACCAAACCGACAAAAGTGATTGTGAATCGACCAATAATTCTACTGCTCTGCGTGAATCACAAGCTGATGTTCAGCCCTCGACTGGCTTGCGATTCACACGTTAGAGCAGGAAGCGTTCCAATTTTTCATTCAAAACTTCCATCTGCTGTTTTCTATTCCTTTTCTGGATGATCAAACATACGGTTTCCGTTAATTTTTTATATTTAATGAGACAATAAACAAATAACTGCTGACAGATGATTCAGATTAGTTTTTAACTCCTTCGGATAACCTAAATAACTGTTGTAGTCTTTTTATACGGTCGACAATTGTTCGACAGATCTGTTGAAACCGAAGACTGTATATATGCATACCACATTTCTTTTGGAGTAATATTAGCATCCTGGATTCCCGCTTCGATGCTCACCCATACTCAAGTTTGCGAGACTCAAACAATACTCGTCTTCACTGTTACTGACCACAGTTTAGGTGCAGCAGTTCGACGAGATTCTTTGTACGTTATCGTTTGTCAAGCACCAGAGAACTAAAACCAATCTCTTTTACGAATCGGCGTGCCTGCAACATTGATGCAACTGCATCAATTCTAATGCCTTTAAAGGCTGACTAGTTGCATTAGAGCGAATGAAACAATGCCCGTCCATCATAAAGCCTTATTGGTTGGAACATCGTTTATGTAAACTCCTGAGCACGCTTCCTGCTCGTGTATATTCGGTAACTGGGTAAATGTGAACAGTCCACGCAAAGGANGAATGCTCTTCGTCGCACCGAGTCACTAGTCAGATTCTTTATTGTTACAACAGAATCTGTACGTGATTAGGGGCTGAAAATAGCGGTGTTCTTGTTCATACACCTTTTACAAGGATATCGACCCGCATCTGGCGATGGTTTTCGGAGACCAGTTACAATGCGATTCCGAACGATCATCGGCTCTCTCGAAGACCCAATATAATAAGATAACCTCGGCAGAATGGCAATGCCAGGCCGCATTGTTTTTATTTTGTGCGGAATTACGCTGGGCAATTGTCTCGCGCTTGTTCAGCCAGCTCATCGGATCTCAGTTTTATCGAAAACACTTCAGACTTCATGGTGAAAGGAATGAAGAAAAAACATTCTCAAACCTGCATATTCTGAGATAAACTTTGAAGAAAAAAATGGAAAGCAGTGTCACAAGATTACATCCAGCGGTGCGGAGATAATAAAACTAGTTACTAAATACATGTTTGCTTATCCTAGCCGTGTTCCATAGAGTGTCAGAGTTATAAAATGTTTTCTTCCCCTGTGTTTCCAAATTTTTCATGAATTTACTAGTTAAAACTGTTTTCATTGTCCATCTTTTTTTATTCTGACAATCGTGTTTGACTGCTCGTTCTTTTTCAATTGATGCTCTGTGTGTGCGTTTGTAGTTTTTCATTGCGATCTCCACTATCCTCTTTCTCATTACAGGCTGGAACGATCATGTCCACTGTGTTTTCTTATTCACCAAGCCGCGGATATTGGACGCAGTGTAGTTCAATGCCACAGGCGAGAGCACGTCATGCAGCTTTGGCTGTGGGCGGATCATCCATATACGTGTTTGGCGGTCTGTCTGTCTCGCATCATCCGGAGGACAATCCGGATCACACACCCTTAGAACCGCAACAGTTACAGCATCACCAACAGTCCGCTCAACGATCCAACAGTGCAACNNCCCTGTGGCATTCCCCAGAATCGGAAGCACTTCGTTCATCTGAGGGAGTTCCACGTCTGACTGTGGTCAATACCATTATACGCTACGATGTGCGACTGGATACCTGGACAACGGTCGGCCGAACAAATGATCCGCGTTTGGAATCACATGTGATCATTGTCGATGACTATCATTCAGTGAACGGATCACCGTCAACAGATGTGGATTGTCCGTGTTCTCATGAACTAGATGATAGTGCGACGGTTTGCGATTCAACCGGTGAGAATTGACAGCCTTTTGTATTACTTTAAATTTCCTAGTTAGTTTGTGGAATTGATAAATCATCACGCATCCTCATCTACGTGCCATGTGCTTCAAAATACGTGATACACCTGAAAAGGTTTTTTTAACCCTGGTAAATCTTACTAATTGTTTAGTGGTCGGCAAGCAGTTTGACGAATTACCGTCGAGGCTATGCTCACACGCCTCTCTATAAGGTGTTTCTCAATTTATTGAAATGTGATCAAAAGGATTCATTAGTGTGTCAGAAATATTCGGCATTTTTACAGAAGAAATTGGGCTAGCATCTGAGGGAGGAAACATGTATGATTTTGTTACATCGGTGGTACTCCGGCTGAATTGCCTTCTGTCAATCATGTGTATTGTGAGATTCGAAATACGAATTTGTCAGAGTTGGAAAAGCCGCTCTCAAGTGTGTCACGCATTTTGAATTAAATTGTTCAATATGTTCAACGGGAAGAATGGTTTAAGTGCAGCGATTCAGTTGAATTTTAAAACATTGCCAAAAATGCAGGTTATGGTACGGGAATGTCACATATTTGTGGTCGGTTACGGTACCATGTGGCTTCTAATGGCACTTGGGTCCGTATTTCTGAGGCTGTTTTCGAAAATCAAATCAAATCAGTGATTCGTCTTTCCCAATAGATTCAACACGTCACCAATCACATAGAATTGACAAATATGCCATAACATACGAAGAAAGAAATGTGAAAACGGTTCAAATACAAATCAACAGACAAAGTCTGTCAACAGGTGGCCCATCGACGCCGGTTACCATTGTCGCAAGCCATAGATGTTCGCTGCCCTTGAGACCCCAACATGGTAGCCCTGAGCGTCCTACCACTATCAGTTTTGAGGTTAACGCCTTCATCGTTCAAGCCCAGGTTATTCGTTGTTCACCTTGTCACCGCTTCTAGCTAATTTTGGTTTGCCCAAACACAACATTCTGAGGCAGTCGTTGAGCCGTCATCCGTATTCGTCCCGGCCATCAAAAGTTTTAGAACGAGATGAGATCGCTCAGAGAATGACTAAGATTGTCTGAGTCGAAGATCAGCGTTGGTGATTCGCTGTTACCAACATATTTCATGCATTAGATTCAGCTTCTTTTTGTTTGCGCGAATGATGCTCCACCCTAGAACCAATTGTCTCAAATATGCAGTAGACAAAGTTTCAACATTATGTAAACTGAAACAGACCGGTTATGTGCATTTCGTCCCCGTCCGTCTCTCTATCACTCTTCATTCCACATCCGGGTGGATTTCGAGCTATCGAACACACAGGCTTCCGCATTTATGGTCTTGTTTCAAAGCTCGTTGATCAGATAGATAATTATCCTACCTTTTCCTTTTTTACTACCGTGGTTCACTCTACATGTCGTGTCTCTTTTAAATACCGCTGGTTATCTACTATGCACGCACATTCATCCTGATGTAGTGATTGATAAAATAAGTTAATCCGTTAGTCAAATTCATTATTCAACATTTCCTGACGCTTTTGGTTCTTACACACTGTCGTACAATAAACAGCGGATGAAACAAATCCCGTAATTGTCAATGCTTGTCTAATTTTTCCTGATAACCAGTGAACTAGGGCTTTGAACTTTGAGTGTTGAACCATATAAGGCTCCCACAAGATAGCGGTGATGTTGTGTCAGACGACAGCAAGGCTCTCTATCATCAAAGTTGGTGAAAGTAGCTGTGGTCGAACCTGGAACTTTGAGCTCCTGTGCACGCCAGTACTAACCACGTGAACCGCATGACCAACGCCACTCATTATTATTATCCGCCTATCACAAGGTTTATCGCTTGTTGATGTGCTCCTGAACGACCCATTTTCATGCCTTTCTCCCATACATCTAGTCGTAGGTGGTAGATGGTTCTGTCGTCGCCCGGCTCACTACCACGCCT
Organism: Echinostoma caproni; assembly: GCA_900618425.1. Taxonomy (NCBI): domain Eukaryota; kingdom Metazoa; phylum Platyhelminthes; class Trematoda; order Plagiorchiida; family Echinostomatidae; genus Echinostoma; species Echinostoma caproni. The sequence goes on along the minus strand of UZAN01054834.1, from coordinate 5,161 downwards.
GATCTATTGAAGCCTTATGTGGTCCGCCACTCCAAGTTTCAGGATCATGGCTGCCGGTTTCCTCACAACATAATCATGACAATACAAAATCACAAACGCTCACGTACTCTCGCTCTCTCTACGCACTCATACTGGAAACATGCACTCACCATCCTCATCAACATTCGCGGACTGAACCGTAATATTGATTCTGCACACCATTTTCTCCATGCTTCTTCTCCGCTCGCCCTTTTTTTAATTTCAATTTCTTTAAACCACCATTCGTTCTCTCCCCCCATTTATCTTTTGATTCCACCCAACTGCGCTCCACAGACTCTGTTTCCTTTCTTGGATTGCCTATAACTTCTTTTTTATGCTGGACCCCTTTTATAGCTAAGCTTGCTTCTCGTGCTGCGCGCAAGGTTGGATTTCTGTTTCGCGCCAAACGTTTTTTCACCCCAGCTCATCTTCTATTATACAAAGCTCTAATTCACCCTGCTCTTGAATACTGTAGTCACGTGTGGAATGGGGCTCCATCCTCTTCCCTTTCTCTTCTTGATCGTGTTTAACGAAAGGTCATCCGGTGAATCGATGGTCCTTGCCTAACATCCAGTATGCACTCGCTAGCCCATCATCAGACAGTCGCTTCATTGTCCCTGTTCTACCGCTACTACTTTAGTTTTTGTTCTTCGGAACTTATCTTGGCAGTTCCCCTTTTTGCAGCTTTTACCCGCCCATCCCGTACACAGGCATCTAGTTATCCTTATCAGGTTTCTGTTCCCAGATATTCTACCTCTCTACTCCAATCTTCTTTTTCCCCCAAACTGTGGAACACCCCCCCTCCCNCCCCCCCCCCAACTTACAATCTCACATTTTTTAAACGCAGAATCAACAAATTGGATCTTACATGAATGTTCCCATACTCTCCCCTTTACAGTATGCTATTTGCCCATGGAGGTTTCCCTGTCTACTGTAATTCACATTGTGTAATTAAAAAAATCTGATCAGGTTAACCGGCTGCCAGTTCCTGCAAAAATTATCTTTTTTAACCCGCGCTGTTATTTATAAAACTAAAAATATCAGCACGTCGCAAGATTTGCTTTTCATCTTATCCCCGTGCCACACATTTTCTACGCGAATTTTTGATTAGCATGGTTCTCGAGCTCTATTGCCCGACAAGCTCAACTGTTCATTTTTTAATAACTCAAATCATTATCGCATCATTTTTTCGGTATTATTTCATCTTCTCAGGGTTATTTGTCATCTGTGCTCGTCTGACAATATAGTTCTTTGACCGTTGTACGATAATGCTGAGCTAATTACCATTGATTGAGTTTTCGTTTCGCATTTACGGTTTATCAAGAGCTTACGTTGGGTTAACGTTTCTTTTGTCCTACACTCCTCCAGATCCGTCAAATCTGTCCTGTAGTTGTTCCCTTGCTCAATTACGAGAAAGTAACAACCAGACCTCCGTTAGCAACACCAGCAATGGTAGTGGGAGCAACAGTGCTCCCCGTCCTCGACGTCATCTGTCTTCACAGAACAACCCCGATCGGACGATTGTGGAGATTGGTGGCGTGACCCCGTCTCAGCCACACGGTACCGACCGGGTTTCGTTCTACTGTCTATGCAATGACTTGAGTGTTTCGTCAACAGAAGCCTACATCAAATTACCACAACAGATGCGTTATCTAAATTGTGCCGCACAGCCAGTAAGTTGTCTGTATCAGACGAGACTTGAGTTCATTCTGTCTCCATTTGTTGTTGCAAATAATACCACAGCAGTGCACCGTAGGAAACCACCGCGTCGGTTGTTTTCTTCTGTTCCCTTTTAGGATATTTTGTATCCCCTGCACGAATCTCAATATCTTATCTCTGAGTTCTGAGAGGTGTCTGGTTCTCTCCAGTGGAAACCGAAGTGTCTAGATCAAACCCTTGCCTTTAATTTCCTCGTGCTCTTCCGACTTATCATTTCAATAACTCTGTGTATCCTACTCAAGTGTTCAGCTTCTCGGGCTTGGCCGATAACGTATTCGTCTTTTCGGCGAATCCTAAAATAGAGATTTACCAACCGAAGTGAATACAGCTTTCGATCCAGTTGATCCCGGTCTCCTCTGCTGCTGTCCATCCTCACTTGCTTCACTAATAAGATCTCAACCCCATTTCATCGGAACATATTACAATTTATATAGCTGTTTAAACCGGTTCTGAAGATTCTCGAACCAGAACTAGATTCAACCAGAGGAACTGCCTTTCATAGTTGGTACGCGTTTGACCTGCTTTCACATCTGTGAACTGTACCCAAAATTGTCAGTTGACCTCCACTCACATGTACGAGGAAGCAAGAACAAGTACCCGGTTCTGTTTGGAGTAACTGCTAAAGAGTCGGGTTGACGTTACCTTCCGGTACTCCTTCCAAGGCTTACCTCGCAAATATTTGTTTGCTACTCACGAGTACTATTAAATAACGATAATATTACGCATGAAATATGAGTTGTGATAGTTAGGAATGAGGCATAAGAAATGTTTATTAAGTTGTTAAAAGTATTAAATTTACAAAATGTTCAAAATCGGTTCTTGTAGCTCGGATGAACTGAATTCCATTTCGCCTGTTCACCGAGCTTGGCAGTTTGTTTGCAAACGTTT
>UZAN01054833.1:0-15097 GCA_900618425.1 Echinostoma caproni | reverse complement strand
TCAACAGAGTGTTGGAAACTCAGATATGTTGATACTTTTAAACTATTAGGCATCATCGATGCATCGGTAGGCTGTTTGTTCTAATTCGAAGACCACATCACACACACATATACACCACGTTTATTGTCCCAGGCCAGTCTTCAGTCGGTCACCGCCTCCATCTTAAAAATGATGGCCTGTCCGAAGAAAAGAAAGTTTAAACGATCGTGTCATTCCTTCCCATTGATATTTGATTAAATTAATGGATCAAGAAGCTGAACCATTAGAAAACGAGGAATATTTAACATACATATGTGTAATCGTTCGAGGGAACTTACATTGATACCGTCATTCTGGACACAGTTTGACTTAGTTCATTGCTTGAAGTGCAATATTTGACCGAGTTGCCGTAAATAGTATTGTGTTGACTGATCGATTCAATCATATGACGTTGGTCAAACAAGCGACGTATCGCCGAATCGTTTCGATTGAACTTGTTGGTTCAAAATGACCCAGTTGATGGATAAGCTCGAGTGAGGCCAACGAATATGTGTGGTATGGGAAATCACTGATCCTTTATCGAACGGTAAAGAGGCGGATTCGAAAGTTGTATGGTTTACAAAAATATCTATATTCGTGAGAAAGGTGGAATTTTATCGGGATTTCGATTCAGCAATGATTTATGCGGATGTCAAACACTGTCTGGTTCGGGGAAAATTGTAAATGACTTTCGTTGTAGTATAACTCCGAGCTGAGGAAGAACAATTAACACCTACTCACCTTTCCGGACAGTCAAATTAGACATACAGGTTTTGATCAAACTCGTACAACGCGACTCTCATTTAGGAATTACATTTCAGTTTCCAATATCATTCTTATATATTGATAGGTATGGTTGAAATGTATTTATTCCTAACTTTATCTACCACTGCAATGCTCCTAGTTCTCTTCTATCACTGTTTAAATTTGCGCGACCTTGGACGTCGCGATAAAGTTTGATGCAGTTCGAAAGTTACAGCTCAGATTTGAAAAATATTTTACCCAAGGCATCATGGGAATTAATTCTTTCTAATGAATAATTCCTGTTTCATTAGAGTGATTATTCAATTGAACCCACTTATTGTAAATTAAAAGTTTCTTTTGATTCAGTGTATGTTAAATAAGTCAATTAATGAAAACTTTTTAGCTTAAATGAACTGATAAACTATTTGGTTAAAAACTACTCTAACATTATCCTTTATAATGAAAAACTAAAAATCTATTCCAAGAAATGTAAAACATATACTTCGAACGGTGACCTTCAGGTGTGCGTCACGTTGAATAATCATCTTGTGGTGTCACTATGCCTAAACGGGATGAAACATTCAAGAGATTTCGTCCTATATTTGAAGCCGAGAGGCCAATTTTCCCGTTGTTAGACCTCAGGATAAGTCAGCTACCTCGACAGTGTGGTTAGGGTGCGGGATGTACATTAGAGGAAAATGGCAATGATTATTTAACAGTCAACTTAGTGGACTCAGTTGCTCAAAAAATGAAGAAGAGAAAATAGAACCAAATAAAAGTACAGCAAATTATGGAGTATGAAGCTTGGATTAGCCCATTTGATTGTTCAGAGATACCAGGCACTCTTGAAGGTCTTCGGTGCGGGTTTCACTCCTTGGAAAATCGTTAATTCCCCCGAAATAATGCATTCATATACAATAGAAATGTTTGTGATAAATAACAAAGGGCACTGTTTTAACAAGCTCTTAAGAAGTGAAACCAATTGCCAAGATCATCAATAGTACCTAGTGTCTCTGAACAATCGAATGGGCTAATCTAAGTTTGATACTCTAAATTTATTGAGTCAATCGCACAAGGTGATGACTGTCGGCCGTGTAGCTCAGGGGGAAGGGTTTGAAATCTCGACCCGACTGATCGTGGTTCGAGTCCTAACAGGGACACAAAAAGTACGCACTGCTGATGGGTCCCAAACAGGACGAAACAGCTGTCCAATGCTCTTTGATGGTTATCACAAACATTTCCATCGCATTTGAATACAACTAATTCTGTGATTTTTACTGAGGCTTCGTTATTTTACAACTGTTACATCGGGAACCGTCGTCGAAATCGAGAAATAGTACATTCTATTGATATTGGACTAGTAGTAGTAGTAGTAGTAGTAGTAGTAGTAGTAGTGTTATATTCCGAAAAGCTGGTGCTGGTCGAGTAGAGTTGTGTTGCAGAGTACAGATAGGTCACTAATTTTGCATGCATAACACGAAAAGCTCATCAGAAACATGCCTTCGCAGCACCTCACGGCACATGGGCAAATGGGATAGAGGCAGTATTTAATCTTCCCAAATATATTACTTGGTCCTTGATGGTTTTGTTCTATTTCTAACCACCGAAAGTTATCGACTACTCACAAGTGAGTAGTATATCACAACAGTAGTAGTAGTAGTACGTTGTGTCTGATGTAAAGCAATTTCACGGTCCATCCCGTGAACGCAGTTCGGAACACTGCGCGTTGGGAGGATTAAACAATATGGTGAAAATTGGAATGCTGCACGAGTTTGATCAATACCTGCAATTTTTGTCACGAACTGTAAGCATATTTCTATTTGCTTATTTTAAAAATGTCATCTTGGTTTCCAAGTTCAGATTAGGAACTGGACGCCGAGTATCTGATACAAATATGTTTATGACTATGAAACAAAAATTCGACGGTCCCGTGATATACAAAAATTTGCCTCCGAAAAACCAAACAGTTGTAGGTGTAGAAGTCAAAAAGGGATTAAAAGTGTTGTTAATGCTACCGAATTATTTTCATCTTGCAGAACCACAGTGTGGTGATCCTAGCCTACGGCATAATGCCAGCCACGGGGCGAAGCGCTACGATTTCAAGACAACTGTGGTGAGCAGTCAGGTTTCCGAGACAACGCCAGCCACGCATCTACACGTTTCGGTTTCTAGAAAACAAACCGCATGCAAACCGTCCCGACCAATCAGAAGTCGTGCGGTCCAGGGAGAAGCTGTGTGACGCCAAGAGCACCAGCAGGCGATTGGTGGATACCCGGATAACGAATAAACTTTCTTTGTGCATGTAATTTCATCTCCTTGATTTCTTTCAATGAATTAAATGCTACTTGTGTGGCTTTTTTCTAGTATCGGTGACGGGCGATACCAGCGTGCATGTGGTGGTGTGATTCACCGTTCCAGTTGCGTTCGTGATTCGTGATTCCGGATTTATGATTAGCAATTCGTGATCTGTACCTACTTCAACTGCAACATACACATTCCACTTCACCTGTTCACGGAGCTTGGTAATTTGTTCGCCCAATAGAAATCCTTTCATCCGAGCTATACAAACCGATTTCCAATACTTAGTCAACAAAACAACACATTCAATTATGGGACAACGTTCCTTCGAGTAGGAATTAGCATTCGATTAGCGGTTATTTCAGTGTCTTCAAATGACTTAGACAAATTAAAAAGTCAGCCTTCAGTAACCGAGCTCCTGGTTCCTATTAACTACCAAGTAATGGTTAAGTGTGGTGATCCAGACTTCCGTGACCGCATTCCAGGCACGACCAGGTATTGCTTCGTGTCATTTCATCACCGTTCAGGAAGCTCGGACAATGATACACCTGGCGAACATGACATCCGAGTTAGTACATGTGATGCGTCGGCGCAAACGGTTACGTGATTGGACGACGGTCCTTCAACCAATCACATGGTCTATTATCTTCTATAAAATTCTATCAATAAGCATAAGCATTTGCTGCTATCAATTCCTCGTGTATTTCATTGGTGTCCGCAGTTCGGGTTGGAGCCAATCGAGTTCTGAGCATTATGGTACACGTTCTCCTATTCCTACATCCAGTACTATTCCGATTATCACATTAGATCAGCCATATGTATACATATATAGAGGCCCGACAAGTTGGCTATTGTGAAAAAACAGGTGGACCACTGCAGTATCCGATTTACTCGACCGGTGAATCATGTTCGAAATAACCCCACGTGAGACGACTAAAGTAGTATGACCTGCGTCATGATAACTTGACAAGGTCATCAATTAGCTATCTTCGCTCACATTTAGGATAGTAACAGTTGACAGACAACAAAAGCGGAGCTTTTGATGATTTATATTTTGTGAATAGCTGGAGCAACATTTTATGCGTTACCTTTGAAACAATTATTTCCCGAAATGAACTTGAACAAAGAACACAACACTGCAAGCAAGCAAGCAAGCAAGCACGATTTAAATCCGGAATCATTTCGCTGCACCTCAGCTGGTGCTTATTGCAGAAACAAAATAGTTTATGTATCATATGGCTTGGTAATTTAACATGGTATCAGTTCATTCTTCCGCTTACGCGGTCACCAGGGCAATGTCAGACTGATGTAGATCTCCTTCTGCTGACACAATAGGGGCTATTGGCGCTTGATTGCTATGGCCTCTGCAAATTTTAGCGGCTGTCTATTCGGGGTTGTGTAAACAACCCGAAACGATGTCCCGTGATCGGCTTGATAGCCATTCTGCAGCAGATGGTGAGCAATTGATGGCGCAGGTGTTCTGTGAGACTGGCTTGATGGCCTGGTTGTTTGTGTAGCGCTCAATCTCACCCGCTCACGTTCGGCATGTGTTCGGCCACTGGGATACGCAGCCGCCTCCCTGTTCTGCCCACTTAGGTAGCTCCGCACCCACATGGAAATTCATAGATTACATGCGATTTGGAGGACAGAGGGAGCGGTGATTTCTCCAAGGGCTTCGGAATCTGGGTTGTGGTGAAGCGAACGACCGGGTTTACAGCAAAATACGTGCAAGCTACAGTTACCAGCAGCCGTTTTCGTTTGAGTTGGCTTACATCATCACCTTTGAAAGGAAGTTAAATGGTAACTTCGCCTTTTGGTACTATAATCTCCCGGGGGTTTCAGTACTTTATCAATGAAATATAGTCTTTAGATTAGTCGATTCGATTTCTCACAAGCCTTTTACTGCATTCAATCGGTGTGGATTTAAAGACCCCTCGAGGCGTGAAACCCACACACCACAGATCATCAACAGTGCCTGGTGCATGCGGAAAACCGAATGGACTAGCTCAAATATTTATCTTGCAAATAGATTTAAAATAAACAAACCTAATTGTAGAGGTAGTTGATGGGCCTGTTTAGTGGGTATTGATGGTAAGGGAAACATTTGTAGCTCGCTTTTAAGCCAAAGGTTGTCCATTTTTTCATTTTCATTGCTTGAGTTTTACAGTTTTAGAGAAAATGACATTCGTTCATTGGTTAAGCAGTTGTATACTTTGACTGTGACTGGTAGATGCAAATAACTAACAGTGAACTTCGAAGAGCTGAATTCCCGCTGACAATGTTTTCTTCTTAGTTCCTCTCTTTACATAACGTTAAAAATGACAATCAAGGAGAATAAACTAGTGCGAAAGTGTCACGAGTATCGCTTTTTGCCAACACTTGTCAGTATTATTGTTTTAGTGGAAAGAGGTACGGGTTACGGATCGCGAAACACGGTAGTAAGTGAAGCACAGAATAGCACTAGCAATCGTACACTGAAATCTCCCGTCGCTGAGACGCAGGAAAACTCCATAAAAGTAGCGGTTCCTTTACTGAGAGAAAGTAATGGGATTGAATAAAGGTGTAAATCAAAATATCATTGGTCGAACGGATATCAACCAATCACCGTCATTGTTCTTTGAATCACACGGTTTCTGTTTAGATTGTATGACTGTCCATTGATCGATATTGTTGACCCATGTCTCGTTGTCCAGAAACTGGAACGCGCAGGTGCTTTTCTGGTATCATTTCCGAGGGCTGACCCACCACACCAACTATATACTTACTCCTATAGACAGATCCTTGAAATGAGCTAGCTTGCAGATCTCAGTCGGTTCGGTCATTGTTGATAATCCAGTTTTGAATTTGTCTATTTTCCGATCACGTCTGCGTCCAATTCTAGTTCATTCCAGTTCAACTCAACCCGATCGATATAACGTGATTGGTTACGAAATGAGTACGATAACATTAATCAACATATGAAAAAAAGAAATGCCAAGAGTTGCAACTGCGGATCAGCGTTGGTAACCATCTGTGAATGGATTACCGCTAAGAGACCAAGAGAGTTTTTGGTTTTACACATATACCATTTTGAAACATTGGACCTCACAATAACACTCTACAGTTTGATATGTCAGTCCAAGATTATTTAAATCACCACTGAACTAGAGCTGGATGAATTTTTCAGCCATAGAATCGGTCACTGAGACGAACAAGATCTACAACACTGTTCCAGCTGTAGTTACTCCAAGTACAGTTCATCTGCTTGCCGTTCCCACGCTACAACCCGATCCAATTTTCGCTGCTTGCCCTCTCGCATAAACATTTACTGCAACTTAACGGTTCCCTATCTGGCTCGTATTCTCACTGACACGGTGAGGATCCGTAACGAACTAATTTTAAACTTACAAAGACGAACACCTATTTGAGTTTCGTCATTGCTGCATATTATTTTCATATCGTTTTTTATCCCATTGTAACGGTGAACACATTTTTGACTGAAAAGTAAGCATAGTCGCCTGCACAAGTCATCTATAATACAATAATGCAATCCACGTATTTTGTAAATACCGCGGGCTTTTCCAAATAAGAACTCCAATCTACGGGAGTGTTATGGATCAAACTGCCATATTCATAGGCCTAGGATCTCAACCACCTATTGATCGAACGGGTACCTCGTCAATCCTAAATTTCGCCCACCGGATACACAAAGAGCCGTCATTTGTTTCATTACCTGAGCAAAAAAAGCCCTGTAATGGAACCGATAGTGCATTGGGCGATACACATCACCTGATACAGAGTTCACTCTTTCCCTCTCTTTCAGGCTTCACCGGGGCCCTAACAACCGAGCAACGTTCCCAAAACGGTGACTGACATTCATCCCTTGTTTAGAGTTACTTGATGGCTGTTATCGATTTTACCGACCTATTACAACTTGTTGATTCTTCTCCTCAGAATAATTTAGTGTTCTTTCGATTAATTGCCCACTCTATCGCTTCCCATTTGTCCCGTTGACATTCGTTTCGTTCTGGTTGTCGAATTCTTACATAATCAAGCGAGTACATAGTTCTCCCAGTCTCTGACACCTCAATGGACATGCAGACACGCACACCGATCACTCGTATGACTTCAACCACACGAGGTCTCTTGTGACCTCCAGTGTCCTATGTTGTCCTATGTTGTGACCTGTGTTCCGCTTACACTTGTTCTGTACCGGTTCACCGCTTTTATCATTTATCGATTATTTAACCAGCCACGCACATGTGACCTGTTTTGATGGCTCCTTGGGAGTCACCTATTCATGTACACACACACACACACACACACACATACGTGCATGCGCGCACGCCTGTCGTTTGTTAAGAGGTCAAATTGTGAGCGCCCAATTCTCTTATGATTGGCTCATCTTTTGGGAGCTTTATGTCACTGCCTGACTGGACTTAATTGTTTGACTCCGTATAGTTTGATCATAGTCTCTCTTTGACACAGCGGTTAGCTGTCCCCTTTTGAAGCACCTTGATTGCAAGGTGTATTCCGACACAGCCGAGCGCTGTCATATTCCTATTTAATGCACTTATATCTGGAAGTGCCTTGACGACTGTCCCAACCCAGATACCTCACGAATCAAGAATTGTATATTATTTATCATGTCATTAATTAATTCACATTAATAGTACCGTATCTCGAGACAGTCTTGGTTTTCATTGCATTGGAACCGGGACTTTGCGCGTCACTTGTCGTCAGGTTTAACATGAGAAGGCAGTCCTTCTAATTCCACAGGAAAGGAATTAACACAACCTATCAATCAATCTGGTGCTCGTTCGTGCCCAGTCGTTGCTCGTTCTGTTTTCTCGTCTTTGGGTGATAGCGATGTGTTGTACAGGGTCCGTAACGCAAGTAATCGACTTTGCCTGCTTCGTTACAGTCCCACTTTCAGTCATTATTTGAGGAGCAAGAAAGACAAGATCAAATGCGTTTCAGAGATTTTATATTCTTCAAATTGATAAACTGGTAAACACAAACAGTTACAAGTTAATGGATCAATCTATTGTTGTCGGGTGATGTGATTCACGTGGTCAACCGGTCCGGGATTTAGCCAGCACCCACCGCGTTCAAGACACAAAGTACCTTAGATTGCAGACGAAATAATCGAGCAGATGATGATTCTTTCAGAAATTGTAGCAAGAAGGTGAGCTGGCTGGGAAAAGGTCTATTGATCCAATTCAAAAACAAACAGTGTATGCGTTCGATTATATACAGTCAATTCTCAACCGCGCGGCGGGATGATTCATGCCTCTTTCTGTGGGTCATTCCTTGTTGGTTTTGGTCCGCACTTGGCACATNGCCATTCCGACTGGTTTGACCCGATCGCGGCGCGAGATGCGTTGATTGACAGTTCCGACGTTGTGGCATTCGGTGGTTATCTTTCCCGTTAGCTGCGGATTGTCTTTCGGGCTGTAATTGTCGATTCACTCGTTTTGGGTGGCAGTCAATATTGACTCGCGAGGCACTTCCCTCCTCTGCGTCTGCGCGTCTGGTCGGATGAGCCCCATTCTTGATTCGGTCGCTAACCAGGACTCTCTTTGAACTGCCTTCCATCATAGAATGACTTCCATTATTTCTCCGGATCTCGGACAAAACAAAAAAAGTCCTCTTATGGAATCCAGTTGCGCATATAGAAATCAACGTCTACATTCAAAATAGAATCTCGGCTTGGGGGCCTCATGTGGGCTAGATTGGAGGAGATCGTGACTTGGTTGAATAACCAATGGGCTGGAATCACGGTCAGCTATGTTACTCAGACACGGCACGAGCAACCCCTTGAATGCTCTTTGTTGATCACTATTGACAGAGGCAAATGGTTAAGCGAGTGGCAAGAAATTAACTCTCTATTTGGGCTTTAGACCTCAACGAGGATATTCCAAAAGATTACATGACTGTATTTGAGTTACCATACAAAAATAAGTTTAAATTTTTCTGTCTGCAAAACGAAGCATCCCTGGATGGCAAACCAGTAGAACATTTATTGAAGCGAAAATCAATAACTGACTAAATCTTATTTTCAGAGAACCAGTATTAAGCCAGTGAATGAATAATTTTTGACAATTGAAAATGACTTTCTCCGCTCAAAGAGTCCAGACAACAATTTCTCTTTCTAGATATATTATTCACACAGAAAACTGTAACAAAATGTAAAAAAATTCACACCATGAAAACATTGAAATTTCACCATGAGATCCAAATCATTTTCTTCGACACACATACGTTCTCATATCGCCCTTGCCTTTCACAAACACGTTCCCCCGAAATTCGAACAGGAAGAAATCAGACAGCACGGGAACAACATGTTCCGCCACTTGAATTTCTCCCGGCAACCCGGTCGAATACATTCGACTCGCCACATTGACCGTATCACCCCAAATATCATATAACGGTTTAGTGGTCCCGATAATCCCGGCCGTCACCGGGCCAAAATTATAGCCAATTTTCACCGTGAAATTATCTGTGCCAATAATGTACAACGCATTGAACTGATCCAAGGCTTCTTTGACCAAATGACAATATTCCATCAACAGGATCAAATGTTCCCGTTTATTCGGATTTCTTCCGACCGCGGCACTATTCAAACCAGCTGCGGCCATATAACAATCGTTTATAGTTTTTATTTTTTCCACATCTTTCATTTCCGGGCGATTGAGCAGTTCATCAAACGTACACATTATACTATTCAACAGTATCAATGCTCCTTCACCGCCTTTGTAATCTTCACGATAATAGTTGGAAAAGAAATTGGCCACACAGGCGAACATCACTCCGGCGTTCGGAACCAGTGTGGCATAGCTGAATGCGCTCCCGCTGAAATTCTCACGTCCATTCGTTTGTAATTCATCGTAGACATATTTCGGAATGATATTGAACAAGAGTTGTTGTGCCTCTTGTACGGTAATATCACTCAGATCGCTGGCAATCTCCGACTCACGAGTTACATAGAAACATAGACGACAGTTGCGTTCACTTTCCCGAGCAATTATGCTGACTAGGGCGATACAAAAGAGAAAATCGAGCACATGCATGTGGCGCAATCCTCGCACGGATAGTCCGAACACAAAATCATCCGCCCACGCACAGAATCGTACTTGGGCTCGAGTTGGTCGATATGATTTGTGAATACACACACTGCATGTGACACAACAAATCAGACGACACCAAGTAGCCGAGGACTGAGGCAAACCGTGGATTAGGACACATAACCAGCACAAATTTTCAAACAACCCAATGTAATCAGAAATACAATGCTCTGTCACAATTGCTTGACGAAATATGAGAAAAGAGATTGTCGGTGCAGTGGATAGCAAGGCGATTAGTACTTCTCGACCATAGTTATGTGCAACACACAAATAGATTTGTTTTAATTGGGGCGATTGGCATTGGTCAGCATACATGGTGGAACTGAATAGGAGTAGGCATAGGAGAACAAGTGCAAACATAAGTACAGCCAGATAATACATGGCATAAATACCATTCCAGTCCGGTGTGAGCTTGTGAGCTAGGACACATATACACGTGATCACAATATGGACACTTGTCAGAGCTAGCGAATCAGACAAGATAGCAACTTTCAACGATTCAATGTAGGTGGGAACTTTGTGGTGAACAGTGTGTGTTCGATAGTGCCATTCGGTTTCGTGATGTAGAAAATTCAACATGAGTGGATTCAGTGGCGGGGAACGGAATAGATTAATTTGGCGCTCTGAATCGGTTTGCAAATTCTGTATCAGTTCAATATCCTGTTCCAAACGGGCCATCTCTCTTTGACAGAAAATGGATGTGTGCTGCGCACCGGTAAGAGACATTTGACCGCGTGAGAAACGTGCATACGAAGGCGTTCTGCGAGCACTAATTGTCTCCCTCTTAGTATCTGCCACAATTTGAACCGGTTCCGACAGCAAATCCGTGTCGACCGCCCGGAGTTGTACGTGAGCACGAAATCGTTCATGTCGTCTGCGTAGGATAGACGATCGAGGATCGACAAAATACGTTTTCATTGTCTTCGTGGTCAACGCCAATCCGGCTATACCCGATCGTTCTTCCCGTTTGATTAACATATCCTCACCGGGTGCGACGTTGTACACGGACTTGACCAGATTGTACGTACTCTCCGAGATGTGTACACGTCCGGGTTGTCCACTCGATTCCATCAAATTTGCCACGATCACATCGTACGAGTACACATCGTAGCGAAATCGTTGCGCGCCTATAATGGCCGCATTGACTCGACCGGTATGAACACCAACACGCATATTGACGGTTTCCTGATGATCACAATTGAACACTTTGATGATTCGACACATTCCCAGCCCCATTTCCACACAACACTGAGCATGATCGACTCGTGGCTCCGGGCAACCGGACACACAATAGTAACAATCGCCCAGTGTGCCAATTTTTTCACACCGTGTCAACTGACACAATTCATCAAAGCGACTGAACAGATCATTCAGGAGAGTGACCAACTGAATGGCGGACTTGTTGGAACTCATTTTTGTAAATCCAACAATATCAGCGAACAAAATGCTCACCGGATCGAATACTCGATTGTAGACCCACATTGTTTTACCAGCCTCTTCGTTTCGCTTTTGTATTTGGTAAAAGTCTGCGGTCACTTGGGCCGGCATGATCGCTTCAATCCAACGGACCTTGTCCACCAAGGCCGCCTGAGCTGCATTACGTATGCGGACATTTTTGCTTAGTCGATAGAACACAATCTGACGACGTATTCCATTCCAACAGTCCACATAAATTCCCAATAGAAATCCCAAAAATTGCAGGATTGCTCCAGCTATGAACTCGGCGACCGGTTTGAAATCGGACTCACTCAGCACATTGTAGCGTCGAAAGTTATCGAAATAAATCCAGGACATATTGCTATAATAGTTCGTCGAATATCGGCTCACATCCAAATCCCGAGTACGATGACATTGGATTAGGATTTGCATGCAAAAATTCATCACAGAAATGATCAGTGCAACCGGTTTACTGACCGGTAATAGGATCACGGAGCAAACAATGATCGCGAACGAGTTTGTATATCTACGACTATCGCGTCGAATCAGGACACAACGAGACCAACAGCTCAGGGCAAACATAAAGATACATAGACCCCAGGATAGAAAACGATATGTTCCGTATTGGAGTTGACGAAACGTGAACAGATACAGGCAGAGAATAATGAAAAATAGCGTGCATATTTCCGAAGTGGGGAAATACACTGAAACCGGGTGAAGAAGTGTAGCTTCTGCAATATGCAGAATAATGGTAAGGATGACCACGGAGAGACTGAGACGGAAATTAGATTTGGTCTCCCACATTAACACGTTATGTAAGTAGTCGGTGATCAGTTGAGACTGGGCATGCATTTTGTTCAATGCGTATCTAAGGGCAATGAAAAACCGTTCAAATATATCATATCCCTTAGTATTATCACCAAAAATGTCGTACAACACATGGCCATGAAGTAAATTTCGCTCTGGTGTTCTACTTGCTCTGCCCGCTTCCATCATGCGTAGTCCGTGAGCGCACGAGTGTCACGTGCTAGTGGTACAGATCACGGGAATAGTATGAAATGATGATCGATAATTCAGACAGAGAGACACTCGCGGCTCTCCGCTCTGACTCGTGAGATAAGCGATGCAGATAGGATGGACATCTAATGAGTAGTGTATAAATGATCAGATAAAACTTATCAACAGCGCACACCATTGGTTTCGCTATTCCTGCTGTTCTTCGCATACACATTCGCAAGCATTCTTCCACCAAGTCTCTCCAAAACATGAATCAGGTCATAAATATCCCCGATTTGCATCCCATCAAGCTACAATGAGATAAGCTGGTAAATAAGCATTTTATTATTGTTGCTATTATCATTTGCTATTATTATTTGATATTTGGTTGGGTACAACTAACCTCAGCATACTCGATACTATGGCTGATTTTCCATGGTTCTATGTCAATTAATATATATGAATAACTAACTAGCTTTTCCATAGATAACATTCTGAGATTAAAGTGAGATTGCACAGCTTCTGATCAAGTCTGAAAACTTGTATATGAGATCTAAACTATTTATAAATCAGTTTATGCATATCTCACCTAATGGAGCAATAAAAACGCGTTTTAGGCAGAACAATTTCAATGGTATCTTACGAGGAAATTGCTCGGTCTATATATGGCCAATTTCGTCAGATCCAAAGAAAATGAAGCATGAAGAGAGGAACCGGAAAGCACTATTAGAGATGTTTTGACCCTATTGAGCTTCATCAGCAGTATGAACCGATGGACCCAATTGAGGACAGAGCCAGGCGCCTGGCATAGGTAGAGAGAAAGTATACAGGTAGTAATCGAATATTGGGCAACAGGAATCTCATTTTGGAAATAGATTTCAGTTTCTATTATCATATGCGTATACGGATAGTTATACGTGAAGGATATTTATTCCTACTGCAATGTTTTTAGCTCTCTTCTGACGCGACCTTGAGTGTCGCTATAACATGTATGGTAGTTTGAAAGTTACAGTTCATACGTAAAAAAGTTTTATACAAAACAGTATGTAAGTTCGTTCTTACTCGTAAATGATTACTGTTCCATGAGGGTGTTTATTCTGATCAAACTACCGAAGTACATTATATTCCGTCAACCAGAACCTTACTCAGACAATATTACTCTGCTTAGAGAGTCTATGGAAATAATTCCGGACTGTTTTCCTCTAGAGACAACCTGGTTGTTTAAATCCTGATTTTGACATGTGCTTTCCGAATATCGTACAACTTCCTGGGTGAAATTTGTGGATACAATTCTCACAGATGCTGACCACCCAGAACTGACACGTTGTGGTTTCCATACCCCCACATGCTCTCGATTCCGTGAAATTTCATCTTGAATAAACGCCTACCGAAATTCACCTGTAACCCTATCTTACACGTCTACTCACAAACAACACACCAGCGCACAGCCCACAATCTCGGATAGACACGCTACGACATTCGCACACTCATTTCATTGAATCAACTGATCACGTGTCCGGCTAGCCAATAGACTGGTTCTCTCTCTCGTTCGCCAGTTGAGTGACCGGAGGTGAATGAGCCCGAAGGAGCTCACAACACTGTTTCCGAGGCAATGAACTTCTGTCAAATGTGCGTGATGAGAGTTCAAATCCGGTCGCAGCTTACTCGCATCGGATGCCACATGACTGGTTGACCTCGCTATCGACCTCCCCCGTATTGACAGGCCTAGGGATTATTGATCTGTCTATCATCCGCTAAACCTGTAAATCGTTTTGATATAATTACAGTCCGTCCGCTCAATGACGAAATTCTTTCTAAACCAGAGGCTTACTGATATAACAAAATGAATGCTGCTGATCAAATTTACTAAGATCTTTGTTGCAACACTAAATGACTCCACTTGTTCGTGAACTCGCAGACTTATCTACTTAAGTGATTCATTATTGACCACTAGACTATTTTACATTATCTTCCTTCAGACACCAGACACCACCAGACAATCCCCCGAGTCCGTCTAGTCAACTCCGCATTCTTAAAGCACTAAACTCAACTTTCCCTCTCATCAGTGTTTATTCACCGTCTACGATCAATCTTTTCACGACCGTCTGAAGTGAAGTGAATTCGGATTATGAGATTGTAGTGATTGTAGTAATGGTAGTAATAGTAAGCACTGAACTCGGAATACGAATCACACAATACGAATCACGGAATACGAAGCAAGGATTAGCAATCACGGACTGGATCATGTAAGCACTGGACCGCACTGGCACTAGCACGCAATATCCCACGTAACTGAGATACGAGGAAAAGGTCTCGACAGTGGTAGTTCATTTATTGGAGGAAATAATGAGGATTGAATAATATATACAAAGTAGGCTCATTGGTTGCCCGAGATTCTACCAATCGCGTTCCAGTATTGCTTGCATCGTTCTGCCTCTGATTTGGCCGCACCGTCTCCGATTGGCTGATGCAATCTACCTATGGTATGCAGTCAGAGG
>UZAN01054830.1:0-10772 GCA_900618425.1 Echinostoma caproni | reverse complement strand
AAAGAGGTTGCAACTTAAATGGCCTTCGTTTCACACACCCAGTGCAGTGGTTCGCGCAATGGACGGATCACGGAGCAACAAACGGAGGACAACGCTGACATCGTTCTCTCAAATGTCCGCGGTCTACCCAACCAGAAAATGAAATTAAAGCATTTGTTCACGCCCGCAAGCCGGCAGTTGTCGCTGGCGGGCGACATTGCCGACTCTGAAGTGCCAATCCCGGGTTATGTCGTGTTTCGGGCGGATCGAAACCCAATACGGGGGGGGGAGGTGGAGTAATGGTATACATTTGTGTGGAGCTGCCGTCACATCTGGAGGTGCTTGTCGATCAGCAGGGGCTCTCGGAATGTTTGTGATGCAACATTAAACTTTCCCGCAACGGCTATAATGNACCCTCCACTATTGTTGGAATCCATGAGGCGCTGGGCTGCGAATGGTCACTGTATAGTGCTCGAGGACTTCAATGCACCACACATTGACTGGGCCTCAAACTGTTACGCCACGTCTGCTGATCACTTCTCACGGGAACTGCATTCAAGAGTCTGTGAACATGTGGAAGAACCCACTCGCAGTCTTGGTCAGCAATTGTCCACACTGGATCCTGTTCTAACTCCTCGTGTCTCGGACGTATCCCACATCCAGTTTCTCCCGACTTTCGGTGCCAGTGATCATGTGGTGTTGATTGTATGCTGGAGACGTGGGACCCCATTCTCACAACCATCCCCAGAGAGACGGAATGTATGGCGGATGCAGTTCGATGACATGCGTACCACAGCGCAGTTGTTAAACTGGGAGCCGATCGACAAAGATGTCGAAGAGTCGTGGTGTGTCATCCGAGACTGCCTACTACAGTTGGTGCAACTATTCGCCCCTGTACGCCGGAGCCGGCCTCATGCCATGGGACCACCCTGGTTCGATCGTATGCTTAGAAGTATGCTCCGCAGGAGAAATCGTGCTTGGAAGCACCACCGCACTTTGAATGCGGGCTACGACGAATACCGACTAATACGAAACCAGTGTTCGGCAGCTAAGGTGGCCAAACGCCGTGCTTTCGAGGAGCGTCTAGCTGCTGAATCTGCCACGGCGCCAAAGGGGCTATTTGCGTACTTGAAAAGGAGCACTAGGACGGTACCTGGACTTCCGAGTCTTGTCGAGAATGAAATCACTGCTGACACTGATGTGGACAAGGCTGGTGTACTTGCTCGGCATTATGCTTCAGTGTACACAGGAGAGATCTCAAATTCGTCACCCTCACCCCCTCATAGGGTTTTGTGTTCACACCCTCCTGACGTGCTCTCAATCAGTGCCTCTTATCTGGAGGCCAATAACGTCGCCAAGGTACTAAGTGAACTTCGTTAATACCAATCCCCGGGTCCAGATGGAGTTTACCCGTTGGTGCTGAAGGAGCTGGTTGATGTCGCATCAACTTCGCTAGCCCAAATGTTCCACTTGTCTCTCCGGATTGGACAATTACCATCGGACTGGAAGAAAGTGCTGGTTGTTCCCTTGTTCAAAGGTGGTGATAAACATGCCCCGATCAACTATCGGCCCGTGAGTTTGACATGTGGGGCATGTAAGGTGTTAGAACAATTAGTGGAGAAGCACATTATCAGTCACTTGGAGGCGCAACATCGTATTCCTTCTCGACAACATGGCTTCTAACAGGACCACTCCTGTTTATCAAATCTGTTGGCGCGTGAGCATTGGGCAGNGCAGAGTCTAAAGTTGAAGGTGATTCCACGGATGTTGTGTTCGTGGATTTCAGCAAAGCATTTGACAAGGTGTCTCATTCGAAACTACTGGTAAAATTGAGGTCGGTGGGCATGCAGGACCCGTTGCTCTCCTGGGTTGAGGACTTTCTGAGGGACAGACTATTCTCGGTGAAAGCATCAAGGGCGCGATCATCATGGTTGACGGTTTCTAGTGGCGTTCCACAGGGATCGGTACTGGAGCCAATACTGTTTCTGCTTGTCATCAATGACCTGCCGGACTGCCTGGAATCGGGATGTCTGTTGTACGCGGATGATCTGAAGATCTGGAGACCTATCCAGTCATGAAGTGACGTGAACACCCTGCAGGGAGACCTAGATTCTTTGATGCGCTGTTCGAGAGCGTGGGATTTACCCATCAACCCTACGAAGTGCCATTATATGTCAATTGGCCGGTGGCCCAGGTCAAGAGTGTACCACCTTATGGACACTCCTTTAATGGCATCCGCATGCGAATGGGATCTCGGGGTGCTGGTTTCCACGTCGCTAAAACCCAGGGAGTAGACAGACAGCCTGTGCTTTGAGTTGGAGAATCCTTGGAGCCGTTCCTTTTCCAAACTCTCATACGATGGTTTCAGGGCGCTGTACACCTCTCATGTCAGACCTCGTTTGGAGTTCGCGAGCGCCGCGATATATCCGTGTACAACTGCCGAAATTTTGAAGCTGGAGAGTATCCAACGAGCTGCCACTCGCATGATTGCCGGGTTACATGAGTGTTGCTACACTGAACGATTGCATACCACTGGTTTGTTCTCAGAGTCATATCGCCGAGTACGGGGTGACATCGTATGTGTACGACGTATTCTACGTGGCGACATGGGCCCAAAGCTAATGGAGTACTTCCCTCCTGCGCGAAGAGCAAGACTCGGGGACACAGACTTACGTGACTGAAGCTTCCGTCAATAGGATTACCTCTTCGGTACCGACTATCGCGCAGGGTAACCAGTCGATGGAACTCCCTTTCAGCCATGTGGTGGACGAGGTAAATGATAATATGTTCAAGAGGAAGCTCGACAGCGTCCTTCGCGAAATGTGGAATGCAGATCAGTCCCGAATGCATTCTTCCAGTCTATGGTGACGACGCTCATACCCACTGCCTCCAATGGAAGAACATTGAACATCTTCAATTTGCGTGATCACTAGAATGTTTTCCAAAAGCAAGATAGTATACTTAACGTGTCGTGGTCTTTTCAACTCATGATAATGACAAAGGAGCCTAATGAATGATAATACGATTCAGTGTTTCGTCGCTGGTGGGTGTATATTGCAATATCGCCCGTGTTTAAGAGTGGTTTAAGGGCAGATCTGGCGAACTACCGTCCCGTCAGTTTGACATGCATTTGTTGCAAAGTGATGGAACGGTTGATCTCTAGCAGATTGTATCGTCATCGGGCACAGTGTCAACTGCTGTGCCACCAACAGTCCGAGGAGATCCTGCCTTTCAATCCTTCTTCTGGCGAGGGAAGAATGGTGTGACGCCAAGGCCAGTGTGGCAGTCACGGATGTTGTGTATGTCTACTTCAGTAAAGCCTTCGACAAGGTTCCACGAGACAGGATGCTTTTGAAGTTNTGAAGTTGAGAAGCTTTGGAGTGACGGATCCAATATCTACTTGGGTGGAGGATTTTCTGAAGAGTCGACTTTTTGCGGTGAAGATTCGTGATTCTTTATCCTCATGGCACCCAGTTCTCAGTAGAGTTCCGCAAGGTTCAGTTCTTGGTCCGATGCTGTTCCTGTTGTATATCAACGATCTGTCCAGCCGGTTGCAGTCACCATGCCTCGTCTACGCGGATGATTTGAAATTATAGAGACCAGTTCAATCGTCACTAGATGCGGCAGATTTACAAGCCGATTTGGATAGACTATCCGATCGGGCGGAGGAGTGGGCGCTCCCCATCAACATTGCCAACTGCCGATGACGTCGTCTGTCTGTTCGAATTTATGGAGGACACGCAAAGCGCACTTGATACATTAACAAGTTCAGTTGCCGCTTTCGGTATGTGCTTTGCATCTTCAAAGTGCAAAGTAATGCTGCAGGACTGGGTATCGCCTACGCCCGCTCTTAAACTAAATGGTCAGGATTTAGTTACAGCGGGTTGCTTTTCCTACTTAGGTAACTGAATGACCAGTGATGGTAGCGCAGCAAAAGAAGTAACTTTTTTATTACACACTAAGTGATTTACAGCAAAAGGGGTAGACCCCATAATCAACGATATACTGTAAGGTGGAGGTATGTGGGGGAACATTCAAGTAAGAACCAATTTGTTACTCCTGCTTTTGAAAGGGATAAGGTTATAAGAGCTGGGAGAAACGGAAATGAGAAGAGTGTTCCATAATTTCGCAGTCCTCGGGAAAGAGAAGATTGAAAGATAGAAGTCCGACATCTGGGGACAGAAACCTGATAAGAGTGACTGGTCGCCTGAGAACGAGATGAACGAAAGGTCAATGGAAGGGGAACAGCTGAAGCGAGTTCGGAAGAGCAGAAATCAAAATAGTAACGATAGAAAAGAGATAACAAAGCAACTGACCGGCGATTGGAAAGCGACTGCAGGTTGAAAGTTAAAGACAGTTCGTCGATCAGCCGGATGGCTTTACGCTGAACACGATCAAGAAAGCAAAGAGAAGGCGAAGCTCGACCCCACACGTGACTACCGCATTCAAGAGCAGGGTGGATTTGAGCTGGGTATAGCAGAAGATGAGTTGGGGTGAAAAAACGTCTGGCGCGAAATAGAAATTTAATCTTGCGGGCAGCACGAGAAGCAAGCCTAATTATTCCTCCGAAAGCCTCAGTATGGTGGGTGGGTGTCTAGGGTTACGGCTGCTCACCCTGCCCTTGCACCTCGTGGAATGCTCCCATACGACCAGGCTTCTCAAATAGCCTCTGCTGAGGAACCCTACTCACTGCCTTCCCAGGGCGGTGTGTTCCCACCAAAGTGAAAGAACGAAAAGTCAACATCCGGGGCTATAACCGGGTTAGTGGACCACTGGTAGTTCACCTAGGGGAGTTAGCCAAAAACCCTGATTCCGAACCACACCTTTTCGGTCGTGGCAGTGGTCACCGGCTCGATTGGGCATCGAGGTGTATTGGGCACCTTAAATGTTTGACCCCGTCCAGAGGGCGTATGATCCGATGAACTGGATACCGGCCCCCAATGGACTGCAGAATCTGGGCTCCACCCTGTCCTACAGGTCTGGCTTTCTAGCGAAAGGCTTCGGATGGGGACTCCGAGGTTATCCTCCTTCCTCGCCCAGGGCAACCGGGAAGTAACATGCCCACACAACCTCTGAACACATGTTTTAGGTTTCTTTTTGTTCATATATTCTGGCACATCTGCCAGTTATCCGTAGTTGGTTACATGTTGGAATAATGTTGAATAAAAGCTTAATTATAAAAGGGGACCAGCATAAATAAGAAGTTAGTAAATTCAAGAAAGGAAACAGAGTCTGTGGAACGCAGTTGAATGGAATCAAAAGATAACTGGGGGAAGAATAAATGGTGTTTTAAAGAAATTGAAGAGACAAAAACACCGCCACGAGAAGGCAGTGAGTAGGACTTCCTCAGCAGAGGCTATTTGAGACACTTCGTTGTATGGGAGCATTTCGCGAGGTGCAAGGGAAGGGTGAGCAGCACACCCACCCCCGATAGTACTGAGGCTTTCGGAGGCGACTGATACGCAATACGGGAGGTCTGCGAACGCCAGTTAGTGAAACAGTCAGCAATAAGAGTGAACAAGCAATTCACAATAGGGCTGAACGATTTGATCGCTGGTCGGAATACTTCGGCGAATAGTTCAGCTAACCAAGTTTCTTCATCTGTAACTGAAGTTCCCTGGTCAGTGACGTGTGATTCTCCAACAGAAGCAGAGGTTCGGTCTTGCATTCAAGCTGTGAAGCGAGGAAAAGTAACAGGACCAGATTGGCTCTGTCCCGCTCTTTTCAAGATGAAGATGATAGTCCCATAAGTTCTCTAACTACCTAACTGTGCAACATATGGACACAAGAGCNCGTATTCCTTCATCTGGAGGCGAATCACTTATTGTTCCCATTTTCAAGAAAGAATCTCCCAACGATTGCGAAAACCATCGCGGGATAAGTTTGATCGGTGAAGTTCGCTTGACTTTACTTCGCTGTATGATGATAATGATTATCAAAGTGCCTCGGTCATACTTCGACATCTGACTCGTTTAAGAGAGATCATTATCCGTGAACAGCAATCCGGCCTGGTGGTGGATGTATTAATCGATTTTTTGCGTTGCGCCAGTTCCTTGAGTTGCATCAGACCCACCGTCGACCAACGATTGCAGTATTCTTTGACCTGAAAGGAGCCTTCGACTCAGTTGACCGCGAACCTCTGATGAGCTCCCTTCTTCGAAAAGGAATGCCCCAGGAGCACGCTAACCTACTGAGGTCACTGTGCTCACATACCTCTGGTCGAATGAGGATTTACAACGAGTGAGTAGGCTGTTCGTCACCGGCAGCGGCGTTCGTCAAGGGTACCATCTTTCGCCATTCTTATTTAATTTCGTAGTAGACGACATATTGGAGGACGCATTTAGTGGTCTCCAAACCGTAGGAGTTAAATGGACAGTTGTTCGATTTGGAGTGTGCCGATGACATCATCTGTCTGTTCGAATGTATGTAAGACGCGCAAAACGCACTTGATAGACTAACAAGTGCGGTTGCCACATTCGATATGTGCTTAGCACCTTCAAAGAACAAAGTAATGCTGCAAAACTGGATGTCGCCTGCCCTCGCTCTGAAACTCAGTAGCCAGGAATTAAGTGTAGTGAATCACTTTTCGTACTTAGGTAGTTACGTGACCAATGACGGTAGCGCAGCAAAGGAGATGGCCGCGTGCATTTCCAAAACTCGAGCAGTATACGCAGGACCGAAACACCTTTGGTGTAGACGTGACGTTTCACGAAAGTTGAAATGTGTATATTGCGTTAGCGTTCGTTCAGTTATGCTTTATGGTTGTGAGACCTTAAATTTGTGAGTAGAAAATATTCGTCTGCTAGAAGAGTTCAATTATCAATGTTTACGTAGTTGAGCCCAAATGGGATGGAGCGGACAAGTTAGTAATCTGAACGTATGCTGTCGTGTGTTTGAGAGTTTATAAGGGATAAACCTGCTAGATCATCGGATTCAGATTAGTAGGCTTCGCTCGCTGGGACATGTATTGCGTATGTCCAACTGTCGTCGCCTCTTGGGATTTCATTTGAGCGTTAAAGCCCTCGGAGGCTACCACGATAGCCGTTGGGTGAAAACCGCGGAGCAGTCAAATTAAGTTATTGTGGAAATAACTTTTCATTTCAGATGTACTGCAATCGGTTAGTGCATACACGGAGACAAAGAATTAGCGTCAGCGCTTCGTTCCTTGGATGTTGACTCTCACAGAATCCCATGGACGTACTGCACACAGTGGGCTGATCAATGGAATTCAGTCTAGCAGCGAGCGCGGAACCTGGAATCTTAGGTGCGGGACCTTAAGTTTGCGCGTGGAAGATATTCGTCTTCTAGAAGTCTTCGACTGCCGACTGCTCCCTTCACTCGTACCGGGTTAGGCTGAAAGAAGCGCCGCGGCAGTCAGACCATGACATGGTGTAGAGACATGAAAAAGCTAGCTTCCGTTCGTGTAGCCCGCCTTCCAGGTTGGGGCCCAAGGAATGAGGTTATCGTTGGTTAGAGACGCTGATGGATGTGGCCCGGAATAGGAGTCAGTGGCACGAATGCTGTACGGTCTGCCTATCGAAATCCCGTGCCCCATAGAAAACAACCAACAACACAAAAATATCATATAATGTGCGGTAAAACACAAAACAATTTGTTATCTCAGCTATCGGCCATTTTCGCGTGTTTATCTGTTTCATACTCTTTCCACTTTGTTCTGTATTCCGATCCGCCTGCCCCCTATCGTTGTTTTTGTTATCATTATCGTGAGGTTGGTACCATGCTTGTCTACAAGCCGCTGTTAAATATGTTTACGCAGTTTGGCGCAGGTAGGATGGGGTGAGCGTGTAAGCAACTCTGAGGTGAGGCATCGCGTATCTGTTAATGATTCGATGGAGAATTTATTATCCCCCCGACTTCAGATTTGTCGGCTCTGCTGGTTAGAACACGTATTGCTTATGCCCAGCCATCGTCTGCCGCAATGCGCTTCATTCGTTGTAGCTAATTCGGGTTGCAGGAAACCGTGTGGAGTTCAACAGATGACGTGGAGACGAGGCATGAAGAAAAGCACAGAGCGATTAGGTAGAATTGATATCTCTCATCTTTCTTGTCATGCCAGAATGCTTGAGACGGTATGAATGCAGAGTTCGATTGTGCACTCTCTGTGTTGACCATAGTGGTTCACCTTCTTCTCCTTCTCTCAAAATAAGTCCAATCCCTGTCCACCTTAAATATTACCACCAACCTTGTATGCATTGCGGATTTGGCAGCGATCAGCGAGGTTCACTTCACTCTATGTCAGTGTACGATGATGCTAATAACAGTCACATGCGAGCTTTGTTCACTCTTATTCTTTTCTAGTTAAACAGGTCGCATGAGTATCGTCCGATTTGTTCACCACATTCAGTTTGCTTGCAAAAATCTCTGGAGTGCTTATGATCACTTAGCGCGTGGTTTTGGTTACCACCTTTTTTGTGTCTCGCATCATGGCCCCTACTTGAATGTGGTGCTGAAAAATGGTCAGTCGATGATCATGTTGTCGGAAGCCGGAACTCCGGCCACCAAATGCTCATCAAACCGTTATGTGTACACTGTCACTAACGAGCTCATGTGTCGGGATCGTCCATTTGACATAGCTCTCGAGGTTTTGGATGTGAAGGAAATTTGCGATCGTGTTAAACGCCTAGATGGCCCTGATGGCATTTTGCTGGAGCCGACAACTTACACGGATTATCATGGCAAAGTTACCATGGCAGTTGTACAATCATGCTTCCGGGACGTATTACACACAGTGATCGATTCTTCCCACTACACAGGTCGTTTTATGCCAGGCTACATTTCTCCTGAGTTCGGATTGTCTCCCACACTGACGAAGCGGCTGCAAGGGAAACCGGTGATCAGTTCGAAATTTTCTTCATCCATTTTGGATCTGGACCACGTGGCTCTGGCCTGTAATACAAAAGAATCGAGTAAAGCTATCCAGTGGTACGGTGACATCTTTGGGATGCGAAAAATCCCTGCGAATCCGTAAGTGTATCTCATGTGACACTAATCCAATGGCAGCCAGTTTAGATAACGATATAAATGGTTTTGTGCTCAAATACGGTGATACAGGTATGACCCTCAAGGCGGTGGATTATGCCTCCGGTAAAATGGGCACCCCTGAGGCAGAAAAAGGCTCGTGCAAATTTGTCATTGTAGAGCCTCTGGACCGATCAAGTAAGCGTTCTTGATTGTTTGGTTTACAAAATGTCTCTGAGGTGGTTCACATGGTCTAAAATCAGTTTAACCAGCGCGTTGAATTTATTTTTTTATTCATCATTAGGTTGGACATAAGACTCCTGATGAAAAGATGTGTAAGGCTCCGATTAGATGCTGCCTTTTTTGTTAAGTACCAGTGTGTAAGCTACACCAAAAGAAGTAAACGCCATAGTTAAGAGGACTCCTTTCCTCATGGGAACTGACAATCTAAGCCACGGGAATTGGAGTAGCGAACCACATAAGGCCACACTAGCATAGGCGTGGTATTGAGTCGGTTGACAACGAAATCGTTGGGTGATATTGTCGAGGTTTTAACCCCACATCCTATGGCTTGAGGCACGCTAGCGGCAGCAACTTAATCTTTTTGCGAGAATCGCGAGTTCTAGTTGGGGGAATTGGAAACATAGAAGCATAAAATATACGGGGTTGGCAGAATCCAAGCATTTGCTTACCTATCCATTTATATCCGTGCACTACTTGGGTGGTTTACCACGAATAGATTGGGATTCGCTTCAATGAATAAGCGGCTGTAGACGGTTATCGACTGTCTGCGAAAAGCTTGTGAAAAATATCTTGACTTACTCCTAATCCTGCCGCCACCGCCATTGTCGTCTTGTTGTCCTACAGAGAGAGGTTTTGTTGCGTAATACTGTATTTCACATATGTTTGGATCCAAACTATGTACCAAACAATTCACGGTCTAAAAATCTTCGAAACGAAGAAATAAATTTGTGGTCAGCTAACATAGACCAAAGAAGACGCATCCTCTCGGAAGATTTACAGCCAGAGCCTTTGGTTATTCACGGGTTGTCGAGCGATGCGTGTGAAATCGCAATCTATCGGGGTTTGGTGACCAGCCGATCGGACCGTACACCTTTCTACGGGGTAAAACCATAAATGGTTTGAAATATAGCATGCATATCGCTCTGCTAATCCATTCAAAAGCAAATTTCTTTTGGGTGCATGGGTACTAGTTCAGTGCCTTATCACTCAACGCACATCAGGTGAGAGATTTCTCCTGTAATACTGTGCCAGTTGAATCAGTTAAAGGTAGTGGCAAGAGTGGTCTTGCATGAGCCAACGTTCATGACTGTTCCTTCACAATTCCTGTGCACTGGTAAGTTCGTTGTGAGCTTTCTAATGCATTTAGTAATTAACTCGTTTTTGTACGTTTCAATCCAACTATTTCCCCTGTTTTGACCAAAATTGCAAGGGTGGTCTATTTTTTGACTGGAAGCTTGTATATAACTCGCTAAAGCTAGAATACAATACAATACAATACTAGTTCCATTGCGAAGGTGTCAAAGTTGCAGCTCATATTAAGATAACCGGACGGCCTTGCCCCGTGTGTGATAAACGCTTCAAGTACGTACAATTCCCATGGTATTGATGGCTTTGATAAACGGTTGAGCGCTCCAAACAATACACAACTCACATAGAAATCGCGAATCTCCACTGACAGTGTTCATTCCTCGAAAGTTTCACTGATAAAGCCAATCTGGATCGCAACATTGTTTTCGGTCCAGATTGCGCTTTCGATAAATGCACAATAAAGAAATAAATGAATAGATAAA
>UZAN01054827.1:3203-15102 GCA_900618425.1 Echinostoma caproni | reverse complement strand
TATCCGTCATTTTTAAGTGCTTATTATATTTTCAGTATTTAAAAATGGCTAGGCCCATTTGTGCAATGCTGTTGGATTGTTCAGGAATTAGACCAAATGCGGATAGAGTAGATGGTTACAGATGCACTAGACCCACGGACTGCAACACTCAGTCATGCCAACCAGTGTCTCTGGCCATCGACTGAGCTGGTCACGAGTTTCCGAATCTTTAAGTTTAAAGTGATTTATACGACCAAGTCCACCAATCAAGGTCCTAGTGCCTTTGTGCCTAGCTTGACCAAATTTGACCTTTTTCCAACCGTTTTGTGCCACGGCAGACATCGCGAACCGGGTAATTCTTTTCGATAACTCCGTTTTCGAGATGGAAAATTAAACGATCCATCCATATTTCTGTTAACATGCTCTCACACCTCTTCAACCTCAATCTTTGCCTACCGTCATACTAATATTTCATGCGGATCAGCAAAGATAAATACTCTGTACTAGAATAGAAGTTAGAGAAACAGAACGTGTCCGAACTCATTTGGAATAACGCGATGTGATTAATTGGTATTGATGTAAACTTACGCTATCTCTCATTCTTTAAATCAAAATTTGAAGAAAGGAACAAAATAAATGGGTTCTAGTGATCGGTTTGTGAACCAATAGAATCTTTGATCTTATGTTAACGTATCAGAGTTAATTGTCGGTTAATGTATCTGTGGGTTAGTGTCTTAGAAGTTCAAAGCTAAATTAGTTTCATTACCTTTGAGACTTCCCACATCTTTGCATCTATTCGGCCAGACTGCACAATCGGCATCTCCGATGTTTTTTCGTCTCGTTGAAAATTCTCAACTTTAGTATGCACAAACTGATTGGGTAACAACCGGCAGCTGTTCTGGGCGTCGTCATGTAGGCTGTTTAATGCCTCTCTATTGTTGCTTCACTGTTTCGGTCCGAATGTGAACACCGCTGCTGGAAATGATCTCTGCCAGCATCACAAGTAATTATATTCTAATTATTTAGGTGAATAAAAACAAGAGCACTAAATTTTCGCTTATCCTGATGCAATGTTTTTGCGGTGCTGTATTTCCCTAATCTATTAATCGTTTGAGTAAAATACTGATAATGTGTAAGCAATTTCTGGGTGCTTCTAAACATCACTACCTAAATTATATTAATAATAATAAGACTCTGGGGAACTTCATCTGAGAAAAGTGACAGACACACAAACAGTAGAAAAGGCTAGCTACGGGCTCGATTCTAGCTTACTCATCTTGTATATTTTTCATTGATTATTCATTAATTGATTCAATATTTCCTTTGAGGTGATCAAATTCATTAGCACAAAACAGTGCACTGAATTGCATAGAATCAAAATGAAATGAACACGGAGAACATTTTTGTCCATAATAAATAGTATAAGGAACATCATTAGGTCTATTCCGCATTATGGGCTTTATCGATCGTCTTCTGTTGTATCTTGTTTACCTGATACGCTATATCTAACGTTCAGTTCATTCAGCTACTACCGTGATACAAATTTGCCAGTTTCTTCAATGTCATACAAGTCTCGGAGTTTCTCAGCATTGCATTTGATGATACTATCGATAATGCCATACCGTTTTTTATGTGTTATCAACAGATATTGCGCAAAGGTGATCGCCTGTCAGTTGGGTCTGTTCAACTATGGGGCTGAGAAACATATTCACTTCTTTTGGCCTAACGAAAACCAAGAATTGGATTTTGACTCGACGGCAAGTGAGATCAATCTGTCG
This sequence comes from Echinostoma caproni, assembly GCA_900618425.1. Lineage (NCBI taxonomy): Eukaryota > Metazoa > Platyhelminthes > Trematoda > Plagiorchiida > Echinostomatidae > Echinostoma > Echinostoma caproni. The sequence continues at coordinate 13,345 of UZAN01054827.1, read as the reverse complement.
GACAATGCGGTGATCATCGCACGAATGATCGAATAAATCACGCATCCGTCCAAACAATAAATCCGGTTCCAAGCTATCCCTTTGTGATTTGATAAATTAACAATTTAATTGTCTATTCAGTATGTTCGTGCATTGTTTATTGTTTTATTTTTCATTTCACTACTTACGCTTCTTCGGTTTTTCTGTTTCCATTTTGACTTCACTTCGTTTTCTTCTGCAAGCAATCCTTCTTTGAAGTACACCGTTTCAAGGATTCATGATTTCTGAGGTCAAACGGGGACGGACGGACAGACCATTGAGATACGTTTCAACTAACAGTGGTAACAGTAACATTAACAGTCATAATGATGTCACGTGAAAGCGGATTCAACTGCTGGCAGATACCTTGGATAATCCCAAACAGTATGATAATAATACTCGTTTAAAGCTAAATCACTGTCATCGAAGACATAAAGATGCTGACAAAAAATTGTCGCACCCCGGCAAAACTCACTCGATGCGTCAATATTTATCCAGATAGGGCTTGTCTACTTTATTCGTTGTGGATTACGTGCAACGTCTCAGTCCAATCCACCAACGCCTATTCGCTCTGATGCAAAGAGTTACATCCTACTTCAGTCAACCACCCCAGCCCAAATGACACGATCAGTTGAGCAACCTGTCTGATAGGGATTCGTCTTACTCAGAAAGGTGCAACGACGTAGCATCAAATGATCTCAGAAGTCATTTCGTTGGCCACTCTGTAGGTGTAATCATGCGCGTATGCATATGTATACTATCAGAAGCACTTGATTACAAAATGGACGACTGCAAATTCTGTCCACGACTACAAGGGAATCAGTGTCCTGTGTAACAGTCACTCGCATCCAGTATTGATTGACTGTGTTAATCCTGTTCACTAATCCGTACATAGAAAATCCCACGTCTGTCTGTGTTATAGTCAGGGCACAGGTGCACCGTGCATATGAGGATAGGGTGGGGATTCTATGCGTGTGAGCTTATACTGCAAAGTTGGGTCCAAGCTACATAGAAATTGTCGAAATAGTCCCACAGAGCACATTTCAAACAGAAAAACAGAGTGGCGAACAAGCTTGTTTTCAGAGATTCGTATTCATGCCAATACATATTAATATATATCATTACTTGGGAATAAAATTGTCTTGGGAAAATAAAACAAAATAAAATCACAGATTACTAGAAACGATTTCATCGTGAGACCGGAAATGGGGCTCATCATGATCACACATTTGTTTGTCCACTCATCCGACCATTGAGATTACAAGTGAAAGACTGTGTGGGGTGGGCCAGTGAAGCTTTAGCGCTTGCATAAATTGTTTTTGGGCACACAGAGGGGGGTTATGCAGACGAATGCCCACCGCCTCTGCTGTAGCCAGCATCCGACAGCGAACCTGCCTCGATATTCGCCCACGGACTCTATACAAGGGTCGGAAAGCCTCGGACTGGTCCACAGTGTGATTCGTTTCAGCTAGGTGTGAAACCACTGCACTGGTGAATGACTTAATTGATCCGGTGTTCAGCCACGCAGAGTGGTGTTCACGAATCCGTTCGGAAAATCGCCTGACCATGCGGCCTGTATGTTGTTCCACAGGAACAGGTAAGCGAGTATACACAGAATGAGACCGCAGAGTCTGAAACTTTGTCCATGGTGAGCCCGGTCTCACGATGAAGTCGTTTCTAGTAATCTGTGATTTTATTTTGTTTTATTTTCCTAAAACAATTCTATTCCCAAGTAATGATATATATTAAGATGTATTGGAATACGAATCTCTGAAAACGAGCTTGTTCGCTACACAGAAATCTGCGCTACTGATCTGTCATCTTTACTGTTTGTAACTGCAGTAGTGAAACTGGGAGTTCGGGTAAGGACTTTTTAGAATCTCCCTCTCTCTCTCTCTATATATATATATATATAACAAAATAAATCCTTCTTCATATTCAGAACACTGATCGTACGCGAACGTATGTTTTTCCTCTCAAGCTAATACAATTACATTCGATTGAGAAATTAACTGGAGGGTGGTGTTGCGTTGTGGTCGAACAGTCGAGGTCAAATAATAATGGAAAAGTGGTGGGGTGGGGACAAGTTTGTCTCTAGTTCAGACAATACGTAATTTTTATTACTACAATATATAAACAATTTTTAGATTTCGAGTATCAAAATAACTATGGGATGAAAGAGAAACAAAGAAACAGAACAAAAAACATCAATGCGAAAACGATTAGCCTTGGGTAGAGGATAATAACTAAGAGGAGAACTAAAGTCAAAACCTCATCGAAAGAACGCTATTGGAACACCCACTTGACTATTGGGTAGCTGATCCCTTATCTGAATATACTTGTCAGTGGCGGTAATCCAGCATTTATGGGTCTTGTGTTGTTTGTCTCTCCTCATCGAGTTGCTTGTTAATTGGGCACTGTTTCTTCTCTCTCTCCCACATTCTGCTTTCGAATATGCAGCAGAAACTGAATGCTAAAGTGTCTCAGACCGCGATATAAAACAGACACACTACAGGGCTATCGAGACCTCACCCGATCTGGTAGTTGTGACATTTTCCGGTTCAAGAGCAACTTAATCAACTCCACATGTCCGTACTCGATGAACATGGATTGCTAGTGATTTCCGACTAGGATGAAACAGCTGTTTGATACTCTAAACGTTCCCCAGTTGTCAGTTTGACTCTGCATGGTGAGTACGCTATCACCACAAAATGCGATGTTTTTGGTTGTATTCTGGTGAGTATTTGGATTATACCAGAAGAGTTTTTCTAATGTATACCTACCCCAGATGCACACTAACTGAATCATCATGCATGTGTTTATAGGTAACAAAGTTTTTCCAGGATTTCTAAATAATACCGGAGGGAGGAAAAATTTGGCGCTGATTTAGTATGACAACCGCGTGATTATTAATTTGTTCTCAGTTGTGAACCTTGATAGCCCATCGAATATAGATTGTGCACACAAAAGCACGCGCACACACTCAGTAGATCACTCTATCAACCAAGCTCTTCGAAAAATTACTCCTCTTGAGTGCGTTTCAGTCCAAGGTGCAAAACACTGAAGTGGATTGCCACATGTCGATCGATGATTTCGTACTACCGATCAGCCTGACCGAACACGACCTCGGGTCTCGTGTGAACTCGGTTTGACGACGAAAGTGCTCATGGTTTAAGTGAGAATTATCCGACCGAATCGGCTCTCTTAGAGCATGCACGCAACACGATACGGTTTCAGTGTGCAGTGTGCGTTTATCTCGAGCAGAGACTGACGATCGATTGCCGGCAGTGACAAGATTACGAACGAAGCGGAATAATCCAAAATAAATGTTTTTGTGATCAATCGGACTTCTGTGGAAGATTTCTATAACTTTTCTTGAGTCAGCAATAGAATTAGGTGTAGAAAATAGAGTTTAGAATCTATGAGAAAGGGCAAGTCTACTCATCATCATTGGAAATGGTGCACAATTTACTAGAGAAGATAACCCATCAGAACTGCACCCCATGAAAAGTTAACTCATCCCGTGTGAATTTCTACTATTTTTGTACATCTACTTTCAACAAGTTGTCTATCGAAATTCATTCCCGCATTTTCTGCCAAGTGAAAAATCGCACAACGGGAATATAACAAAATGCTGATGGCATTCTGTGTTTGTCCACTTCATGAACCGATTACAAATCCAAATCAATCGAGGTTATCTTCAGACATTCACGTTCCCCTACCCGAATAAACCCTTATGTATTGACGGTTCTGCCGTTTGTCGGGCGAATACTATCAAGTAGTTTGGTGTCACTTCAGAAAGTAACCTGAAGTGGGTTTCTCGTGCTCTGAGTACCGTTGGTAAACTGAGACAGCTGCGAATATCACAGAGTGCAGTCAAAGCAAATCATGTGACCGGCCACATGTTATGAATGCCCTTCGGCGCGAGGCTGTCGTTCGGTGCTCGGATGGCTAGCTCTCCTCTGTTTAATGAGTTCTGTGCGGCTTGTTTGATTCGCCGGTAAGATCTATCCTCCTGGCTTAACGGCTCCCATTCACAGCAATGGCCTCCTACAACCTGCGAAATCACCCTCAGGCAATCTGTCGTTTCCTCTGTTGTAACTCTGTATCATCTCCCCATGAATTCCTCCGCATTTCTTCCCCATCTTTCCCTGTTTAATTGAGTTTGCTTGCTTTCCGTCGCCATTAAGCTATCATGATCCATTCACTACTTGCCACGAACTCTCTCATCACGCCAATGTGTCATTCATATTGATTATTGTTTGAGTTATACTGTCTATACTGCCTATGATTCTCATCCTAAGACCGGGATTATATACCTGGGATTATACCTGTTAGAATCAATAAAAAGTGAAGTTCCGCCGTTCAATATTTGGTCAGCATCTACAATGGTAAAAACAGAGTTGTTACTCGCAGGTCCTATTGGACCACCTGCGTTGAATCTGATCATGCGTTAGTTTTGATGCAGTTCACTCTCCAATTCACTGGTCGCAGAAAATCCCACAAAACTCGATTGACAGATCATCGCTTACCTGAGTCAGCCATTCGAGCCTGTTTTGAATCAGAACTAGGGCAAAAGCTAAACGTACTGCTGGGTGGTAGTGTAGAAGAACAATGGGATCAGATAAACCGAGTAATGCACTCCGCAGCGAAGGGTGCTTGTGGATCTGAAGCAGTAGCCCGCCCGAGGTATTGGATATCTGATCAGTCAGTAGCACTAATGGAGAAAAAGCGGCAAATCCCAACCACCCGGGATCAAGGCAGGGCTACGTGGCGTCTGCAACGTCAACTCAAGAACAGCCTCAAGAAAGATCGTGAGAACTGGTGGGCAACGATAGCTAGTGAAATAGAAGTAGCAGCTGCATCAGGGAATAGTCAAAGACTGTTCCAACTGATACGCAATACGGGAGGTCGGCGAACCACAATTAGTGAAACAATCTGCGATAAAAGTGGACAGGTTATTCACAATAGGGAACAACGGCTTCACCGGTGGGCGGAGTACTTCAACGAACAGCTCAGTTAACCAGGCTATCTCCTCCAGTGTAGCTGAGGCTCCGTGGACAGTATCACCTGAACCTCCTACTGCAGAAGAAGTTTATTCTTGCATCCAAGTCCTAAAGAAAGGAAAACCAGCAGGGCCGGACGGGCTTCTTCCCACCCTTTTCAAGATGGGGGGCGATGACATTGTACTCTTTTACTGATGTAATGCGCAACATCTGGTCATACGAGCGTATTCCATCATCCTGGAACGAATCATTGATCGTTCCAATTTTTGAGAAGGGATCTCGCAATGACTGCGCAAACCACCGTGGAACAAGTTTGATCCCAATCGTCACCAAGTTACTAGTCTCTATAATATTTCGAGGCCTGAGGCCGTTTAGGGAGAAACATCCGCGAACAACAAGAAGGATTTCGACCAGGTTGCGGTTGTATCGACGATATCTTTACTCTGTGTCAAGTCCCTTTCACACAGTCGACCGACGGTTGTCGTGGTCCTTGACCTAAAAGGAGCCTTCGGCTAAGTTGATCGTGAATCCCTTATGGGTTCGCTCCTTCGCAAAGGAATGTCGCAGAAGTGCTTGAAAACACTGGGTTCAATCTACTGGCACACTTCTGTTAGCGGAAGGGTCTGAGGCGAGCTGAGTAGGTCGTTCGTAACTAGGAGTGGTGTTCGTCAAGGTGCCTGCCCTCTTTCGCCATTCCTGTTCAATTTCGTCATAGACGAAGTACTGGAGAACACACTAAGTGGTCTCCTAAATGTAGGTATTGAATGGGCAGCTGGAGAAAAGCTGTGCAATTTGGATTACGCCGACGACATCGTTTGCTTGCTCGAATCTATGAAGGATGCACAAAGAACACTTATCAGGTTAGCAAGTTATGTCGCTCCGTTCGGTATGTGCTTTGCACCTTCAAAGTGCAAAGTGATGCTAAAAGACTAGGTATCGCCGAGTTGTGTTCTGAAACTAGACGGTTAGGAATTGGCTGAAGTTGACTGCTTCTCGTACTTAGGTAGCTACGTGAGCAACGACGGTAGCGCATCAGAGATAACCGCCCACGTTTCCAAGGCTCGAGCAGTGTACGCAGGACTAAAACACCTGTGGCGGCGACGTGAAGTGTCACTAAAGTTGAAAAGTCACGTCTACTGTGCTAGTGTACGATCAGTTTTGCTGTACGGTTGTGAGACCTTGAACTTACGGGTAGAAGACACCCGTTGTTTAGCAGTGTTCGACAATCTATACTTAGGTAATCTGGCCCAGGTTGTATGGAGTGAGCGGGTTAGTAAGTTAGAAGTAAGTCGTCGAGTGTTTGGGAATACATCAAGCCAGAACTCGCTATCTCATCGAATCCAGCTCAAAAGGCTTCGTTGGTTAGGACACGTTTTGCGTATGTCCGACGGCCGCCTACCGCAACGTGCCTTGTTTGCAGTGGCTGTTACAGGCTGGAGAAAGCCACGTAGAGGCCAGCACATGACGTGAAGACGAGGCATGAAGAAATGCACAGAGCGATTAGGTAGAGTAGGTGTATCTCGGCTTCCGGGTCGGGGTTCAAAAGACTCCGAAACCGCATGGTTGCTGTCATTTCTTATCAGACCAGAATGCTTGAAATAGTATGCTTGCACAGTTGAACTGTGTACTCTGTGTTGACCATAGAGGTTCGCTTTCTTTTCCCGTCCCTAAAAATAGGTCCGATCCCCGTCCTCCTCACACATTATCATTTACCTTGTATGCAATGAGTTTGGCAGTGATCAGTGAAGTTCGCTTCACTGTATTACGCTGAACAATGATGATGATGATTGGGAGGAAGCGTTTACAGTGAATGAACACTGTACTGTTTCACATGTTTTTTCGAGGTTTTGCCCCCTGCTCCTCTGCAACGGTCATGGTGATTCGAAAACTCCAGGACTGCGACATATCCTGTTAGTCAGCTGTATATACTTTTAATTAATATGAAAAATTTCCGGGGCATTTGTGACATAATAAATATTGTTACTCTTCGTCTTTCCACCATGCGCAATCACCTAATGCTCGGTGGAATTCACCACATGCAATCTCACGTTGCCTCGATCTATCAAAGAAATTTTTTACGGTGCACGTGGACAACTTCAGTTTGAGGTGGTTTTCTAGCACGGATTAACCCTGATGAAGCTTTTCTAGCTCAATTGTGGAGTTTCAACACAGAATATTGCCTTATTCCATTGTAGAGAAACAACTGATCCGTATTCCTATATGGGTGGAAAACGCTCTCAAACGAGAAAGAACACAAGCCACTCCTTTCTTTGTTTTGTAAACCGTGTGCAATATTTTAACACCATACCGGACCACAATCGCTCAACCAGGGTTTGCAACCCATTTGGGGAGTGATGTGTCAATGATTCAAACAGCTGCAAGTCAGTTCTGTGCTCTTTAATCGTGATCTGAGTATTCATGCTGCTTGATTGGTCATTTCATGAACAAAGTTACCACCTGGTGCCTCTCAACAATCAAAAGGGCTAATCCAAGCTTGCTACCGTAAAAAGGTTACCCCCTGTCCGTAGAATACCAGGACACCACTGCAAATTTTAACAATCTACCGCAATCTTCCGCACTGTCTTTTACTTTGTCGACAGAGAATTCTTGCGGTACATACGGGGTGCCCGAAAAATTCATCAGGCTTTTAAAGTCGTGCTAAGTAGGGACTCAAGCGCGCGTCCGTACCTGCGGAGAGGCATTAGCTGCGTTTACATTAGCCTCTGAGTCAGGCAAGGCTATCTCTTATCGTCGATGTTGTTTAACTACACTGCAACTGCTGTGGAACAGATGCAAAATAAGCCTACACATCAGGCTTCGAGGTTAATGAGGACTCCATCCACCCCTATGGTTGTGAAACATGGTGATCAGGAGCACAAGGTAAAAGGAAACTCAAGGTCTTTACCATGAATTTCTGCCGCATCTTGAAAGTAAATTTGATGGATCGAAGTTCCAATGGTGAGGTTCGACGGCGCTTCTCGAACATCGACAAGCTTTCCTAAATGTTACAACTCCGGTGCCTTCAGTGGCTTTATTACTTACTTCGAAGGCCTGACACTCAACCCTCGCACCGGACTCTAGTTTATGGACCCTGTCGTGGATGGCGTTGACAATTCGGTGACCAAATGCAGCAATACGATCAAGATGAATATCAGTTCAGTTCCTACAACCATTAACCATGCACTTTCATGCGCCGGTTTTGGTTGCCCATTTGGATAAAACAGCAGAATGATGATTAGAATGTTGACAGCAGATTCAGGCGGAAGAGAGCACATTTTCATAGACTGAAGAAAGATGAGTAGATGGATGAGCGCCACTATTTGCTACACCCAACCATATCGCTCAGTGTCTCTAACCACCGGTGAACATGATCTCTGGGTCCCCAGCCAGGGAGTCTAACGGGACCTATGTGAGCCAGTCTTCTGGTCAGGGTTTTCATACCCTCATGCCAGATCTTAGCTTAACCCCCTTCATTTTTTCCAACCGCTATCTGCCTCGCCAAGCATCGCTCGTCGAACCGTTCCACCGCCGCCCGTCTTTCCGGGCAGCCTTTGTATGGCCGCGGCCCTCCTTCCTGAATGTTGACTGTACATCTGTATATTCAATAAATAAAAAAGGAAGTAAAAAGATATTATTTATAATTCGAAGTGATTTTGAATCCGTTTCCATGAAAGCCTTGATCAGGACTTTCAGATGAACACAAGCCCAGATTTTTCACTGGATTTTTAGCCATGAGAATGTCCACTTTGGTTTCGTTTGATTGCTGGTTTTCTGTTGAAGATCAAATTTATACCAGTAAATATCTCCGAAACGAACACCGAGAAGACCAAATGATACTCCGATCAATTGATCACAACACTGAAGAACAGTTCGAAGGCCATTATGTCAAATTTATACTCTAGAATGCTGAGAATTTGGCAAGGGGCGTTAAAGTCCTTGATCAATCACCTTGTGGTTGACAACGGACAAACAATTTGGGAATAACTGAAGAGTCATCCACGCGCTTTTGGAAGAATTGCATGACAAGCTTCGACCGCGAAGGCATAGTTAATTTTGAAGTTTTTTAATAATTTCAAGTAATGGCTTTTCTCCATTCAAGCGGCAAAGGCTCTAGAAACCGCTGATCCTTTGAGCCTTGATGTTCTTTCTGACAGTTACCGGTAGTATGGAGATATTAGATTAGCATTGAAAATTTCAGCATCGGCATATCCATAGGGCGATTCCGGCAACCCCGATCGAAATTCGTCCACCGTATCATACAGTACAGCCAATCTTTCACCGCAAACCTAAAAAGTAACAGGTGTGATACATTGTTTATCCCTTACTTAGTCGAATTGAACGCTATATCTGTATGATCCAAAGCGAGACCAAATTGTGGGGGCCGGAAAATTTTTGCGCTAGCTGGAATGCCTTCTTTCAAACAATGCTCTCCGCCACAGGGAACTAATCATCTAATAAACTGTCTAAACATTTTGTCGGTCTTCAGGAGGCATCCTTCCTGAGAGAAACCAATGTTGACATCTCTGATTACCGCTCGAATGGATCTTTACGTTGGAAAGATCCATTCATTTTACCACAGCTCTGAATTGCCCCAGGGCATTTCATCATTTCCAACACATTCTAATTCGCTCTGATAGATAGACGCTTGAAATATCGCCACAACAAACAGGTTGTTCATATGCAATCAGCTGTAAGTGACATTTCATGTTGATTGGTCGATGGCTAAACCGTATATTGGAGTGCAATTAACTAAGGACGTACCAGGAATTGAGCATTATCCAAAGGAGGGGATTGCATAGTCAGGATATACGCCATCATGGTTTTTCCAGCTTACCAGAACCATGGATGCAAATCAACAATGTGATACACCTACGCGGTGATTACATAGGTCATTGAATCACTTGGTTTTTACCATGGTTTCCTGATTTCACCGCAAACACTTGGAGACTTTTACTGGCTCTGGTTGGATAGTGTTCACGAGGCAGGGAAGTTCATCACACAAGCCGTGCACATGATTCCTCGGAGTCTCTAATTAATCGAAATCCGGATTTCGTAGGACCCAATCGGGAAAGTGGAGAGCACCAATCTAACCCCATGCTAAAGCTAACAGCTTCATAC